>LIEC01012011.1:0-49848 GCA_001925005.1 Drosera capensis
CTCCCCTATCCCCCTCCTTTCTAGGCTATATCACTGTACTATGAGAATTACGTGTTGCATGATGGTCTGCAGTGAATCATGTCCTTCAATATGCTGGCACGAGCACCAGTGCAAATGATTCACTCTTTGGCATCAGCGGCACCCTTCTCTTGATCTCCTCAACAAATTATTTCCACGTTTATGTGATTTTGCTGTATCTATTTTTAAATCTTTTTATGAGGTGTGCCATTTGTCAAATCAAACTAGATTACCTTTCCCATAAAAAATGAAAGTAATCCATTATGATAGTTGTGGTGGATATTCTGTTGCATCTAACACAAGTGCATAATTTTTTCTACCCCTCACCGATGATCACTCATGAGCGGTGTAGATATTTTTGATGAACATTTAAAATCTTTTCATGTCATGATCTGTGAACATTTAATTTAGATATTAAAGTACTTCGTATTGATAACAACGTGGAATTGTTTTCTTACTGATAAAGTCTTTTTATTCTGAACATGAAATTATCCATCAACATTCTTATGTTTGGACACCACAACAAAATGATATATCTAAAAGGAAGCATTGTCACCTTCTCGAGGTTGCAAGGGCCTTGTATTTTCAAGCTAAGCTTCCTATAAGTTTTTTGGGGAGAATGTATTTTAATTGTAGCATATTTAATCAATCGTCTACCAACGTTTGTTCTTAACGGAAAACCCCTTATGAGCTACTTTTTAATTCACCATCATCTCAGCTCATATTCGTATTTTTGATTGTCTTTGTTATGCTCATAATAACTCTCCATCTCATACAAAATTTGATGTTCGCGCCATTTATTTATTTATTTTTTTTTATTTTTTTTTTTGGTTATCCATATAACCTAAAAGGGATATCATGTATATAAACTCAACACTCGTCAGCTCTTTGTCTCCATGGATGCCATTTTTTATGAAGAAACATTTCCTTTTGATGATACATTAGAGCCAACCATGTCAGCTTCAGCTTTTCCCATGCCTGCATTTGATTTTGAACATCGTCAAATAGATGAACTAGTCCATGATTCTCCTCTAGTAGTTGAGGTGCCACTTGATACGATACCTATACCGAACTAGTAAATCCAAGAACTAGTTCTCGATTTGACGATTCAGCCTCCTGCTCCTCCATCTCATTATCCCAACGAGAACGTCATCCACCAGTATATCTTGCCAACTACATATGCGATACGGCTTCATCGACTCTAGGTTCCCTTTCGTAGTCGGCATCATGTATAGGTAACCTGCTTCATCTTCTTGCACATGTCTTCTCTATTTCACAATTCTCTTCTGCTCATTCGTCTTTTTTGTCTGCTCTGCTATCTGAACAAGAGCCATCCACTTACTCTGAGACTATTAAACATCCTCACTGGCATCTTGCCATGAAAGATGAAATCAAAGCTTGGAACATTATAATACTTGATCTTTGCAACCTTTACCTATAGAAAAACAACCTGTTGGGTGCAAATAGGTATTCAAAATCAAGCAGACATCAAAAGGAAGTACTGAGCGCTATAAAGCGCGTCTTGTATTTTCTTGGCCTCGAAGTTGCTCCCTCTCCTCAAAGAATTTCTCTAACACAAAGCAAGTATACCCTTGATATACTCCCCAATTCTGTTTTACTTGCAGCGAAACCAGTCACCTTCCCAACGAAATAACATCTTCACCTTGATCCAGACTCTGGTGAACTACTAGTGGATCCTACTCCTTACCGGCGTCTCATTAGTCATTTCCTATATATCACCGTTACTCATCCTGACATCGCCAATGTTGTTTTTGTGCTTAGCCAATTTGTCCAGCAGCCTCGTAGCCCGCAAATGGTTGCGGCGAATCACGTCCTTCATTATTTAAGATCTTCTCCAGGTCAAGATGTTTTCTATTCAGCAAGTATCAGCTTGCTTCTCTCAACTTATTGCGATGCGGATTGGGCAGCTTGTCCTTACAATGTGTCGATCTATCACCGGCAACATCCTTTTTCTTGGTACTAATCCCATCTCCTAGAAATCAAAGAAACAAAGTACTATCTCGCGTTCATCCACTTACCGCTCATTAGCGACTACTGCATGTGAACTCATTTGGCTCCGGTTACTTCTTTCTGATCTTGGTGTTCGTTCCTCGGTACCCATGACTCTATACTGCAACATCCAAGATGCGCTCCACATAGCCGCTAAGTCTACCATGAATGCACCAAGCACATCGAGATTGATTGTGATGTTCTTTGGCAATGTATTCAAGATGGTTCCATCTCCACTGCCTTTTGTTAATTCCTCGATGCAGCTTGCTGATATTTTCACCAAATCTTTTTGGAAATGCTTCGTTTCATCAACTTCTATGCAAGTTGGGCATTAGCAATCTTCACGCTCTATGTAGTCATAATTTTATTTATTTATTTTAGATTTAGTTAGATTTAGCTGTAAGCCTATCCTTCAGATCGATTTGGTTTGATTTGGTTGAAAGTCTTTTGTTTTGATTGTGATATCTTTCATCCTTGATCCTAGTGATCCTTTAGCATGCTTGTATAATATCTTTCTTCTTAATCATAGGGATTTACGACAGTAAAAAAAAACCTATATATAATGCCCATATTGATATCGACGCATTGTTTGTGAAAAATCACGATGGCAATGACATTGGAGGAAAAAAAGGAAGGAAAGCACACTGTTTGTTTCGTCAGGATGGTGATAGGTTTCGATTCAGGGTTTATAATATGATCAGTTGTAATTGATTATAAATAATTGGAATTAGGGTTTGTGATTTGATTATTGTAAAATTTGATAATGATGAGTTTGATTGCCTTTTCCTATGGGATTCAATTTTATTTTTTAAACTTAAATGAGGACAAATTTGAACATAAATTACGATTGAGAAGTTATTGATAAATAAAATCTAATATATCACTTATTAGTAAATAAGTTGGCTTTTATGAACTTATTAGTAATTCACTCTTTTTACTTTGTTTTCAAATATTTAAATTATATAGGACTATGCAAAGGAAAATTAAAAGTCATATATAATAGATAGATTTAATATGAAAACATAAATGTAAAGCAGATAATTAATGCATGACCCATCAAACTTGGTACCAAAGCACAATTTTGATACCAAGAAATCCGACCTACCTTTATACATCAATATATATTCTAAATTCGAAATGTCATATCATGGTATGTCATGGTATGCTATATTAATATCTTAATTAATCAACTCAATTATCATTAAGAGTTTCAATCGTAATTTCAATCTTAATATATTAAATGACCAACATCAATAATTATGAAAAAAGATTAAAAAAATTTATATTTTCTCTTTCGTTGTTCATACATATTATTAAACCCTTTATATATGTCATGTCAAAAGAATATGTGTATAAATATTCTTGTCGTTAGTATTAATTATTACGAGAAAATGATACGATCGAAAATATTTTACTACAAAAGCGAAAAGTTTCTACCAAAAAGAAAAAAGCCAAATTTTTTTTATATGACATACAAAAACAACTTGATCTGATTTATAGTGTCATACGATTATTTTGATAATTATAATTATAATAGTAAAAAAAACAAAGTAAATATCATGATAACTATAGAAGATATATTCATTCATAATGTTTAACCAATAGAAATTTTATGAAAATATTTGATAACATTATCAAATATATATAGAATATCTAAAAAAATTTAGAAGTTATTTTACATTCAGATCGCTTCTGAAAAAAATTAGTTCTATCTTCTTCGTTATTGTCATTCAATGGGTCAATCATCCGAACTTTATGCTATCCAGCCAGGGTGATTATAAGAGGGCAGAGATGTATCGAAGATCAAAATTCGAAAGGAAAATTATCGATGTATGCCATCCAAGAATTGGAGCTGGAGGTTTTAGATCGTATGAGATTAGGATGATTAGTACTCAATTTGACACTACATGATCATAGAAATGTACAAGACCGACGTCAACAATCGAGGAGCTCCTACATCATCGGCGATGAATCTCACGACTAATCATGAAGTTTCGAGCTCCGACACGAGTTCTGAGAAAACTGTTATTTATCTCTACTACGGAGGAGACCAAAGCACGGTATCGAGAGACACAAAGCCTAAAGGTATCGAGAAAACTGACTTATCTAACATTAAGTGTATATGAGTCTCTTCAATTCATAAAGAATTGAATTTCTTTCCTAGAAAACGATCTCACAGCGTGAAAAATACATGTCCAGATCCAAAGATCTCTTACGTCTATAAAAATACCATCATAAATCGTTGGAAATATCAAATGATTAGGATAGATAAGGTGTTGGGAGAAATTCTTCAGTAGCACATGAAAGACGAAACAAATCCAATATTTTTAGATCGTGGATATGAATTAGTTTAACTACGATCTTCAAAAATTATTGTAATATTTAATTTGGTTATGTGTTGTCTCTTATCTTATCAATGTCTTATCATCGGTAAGACTATCTGTATGTTTAAGGTATTTATAATGAATAAAAAATATGTTTATTTTAATTATATCAATGTTATTTTCTATGTTATATTAGTAGGCCAAAACTGTAACAATGTTATCTAACTATGTGGGTGTGGGTTTGCTTTTGGTTTCCTAGTGAACTAAAGGCACCATGCGCCTTTTACAAGACTAAAGGCGCCCTGTGTCTTTAAAGTAAAGGCGCCCTGTGCCTTTGGGCACAATAGAGACGCCCTGCATCTTCTCATGTGAAACGTGTAGGGCGCATCTTCTCACTAAATTATGAGAAAAGGTTTTGAGAATTAAGTTATTTGCGATCCTATTTTTAGAATTTTGTTTGTAAAAAAACCTTATTAAGAAAAAAACCCAGTGTGTGTAGTGCACCTGCAGCTTGTTGAATGTAACTCAGCAACGTTAATGGCGTTCATATCGAACTTGATGTTCTTCTTTTCTCTTCTAAAGTTGCCATCTGGAGAAATTTAGAAGGTCTGGTTTGAATTAAGAGTTCATTTGTTATAATATTGCTCCATTTGGGCCTGGCTAGGAGTAGCCAAAATGTTTTGGAGGCTTTGTATATCTTTTTATATAAATGCATCCATGACATGGTCATTTGAATTGCTCACAATATCTTGATGTCATATTAATGAGAAGACTCCAAGTCGTCGCCTTGAAAAATGGATTAGGTAGGATGAATGAGGAAGCGTAGTGTAAAGCCTATTATGTCATTAAATTGTGCTGGTTGAGGTGAAGAATTTTGAGGCACAGGCGAAAACTTGTTACAGGCTGAAACTTGTTTTTGGTAACAATCCAAGTGTACAAGTTCAACGTATACAGGTTAAAATAATTCTTATGTTTATAAATCCAAAAAAAAAAATACCTAAGATCAACTGAATTTTATCTCAAAATCTTGTGTATCTTATCTTAATATCTTTTGTTAATATCTTATCTCAAACACAAACGTTGCATACTATCCTATGCCAAAGGATTATCACACTATAGTTCATGTGTTATATATGTAAATTCGATGGCACGACAGTGGCCAACACTTACGCACTTAGCTAAAGAACTTTATAGGAATCGAAAAAAAAAAAAAAAAGGTCAGGACAAGTAGATGCAAAAAAGGAAAAAAAACGTTCAAGATCCCAATGCTTTCTTGGATAGTCCATGATAAATGATTAGAGCTCCAATGGATAAGGTGATTAGTCAAAGAGTATAACTATCCATATTCGCCATCAAAGAAACGAGAGGATCCAAGATCACTTTCAGAAATTAAAGTTTTTCAAATAATCCAATATGAAAGAGGTTCCAAACCAATTATTGGAATAAATCCCATCAAAACTGAAACCTTATTATCGAAGCGTACCTGAATTCATAAGAGCAAAATCTTTAATTAGGGTTGAAGATCGTATAGGGTTAAGGTATCTTTCAATTGATACACAGAAAGATATAACGCATAGTGATTTTTAACCCTAATCAACCCATCATCAATTAGAATCAAATCCGTGGGTATCTACACAATTAAGCCCTATACTTTATAAGACGATATTTTAGCCCACTTAATAACACATAACATACAATTAATCCTTATACCTAAATTGTTCATGTACATATAATGAGTCTATTAATCCAACGGTTGATCTTTAGTGCGGTTAGAGACGAAGTGTAATCCCATTATTCTTATAATGAATGATACAAATTTATACGTTAGACATCGTGATTTTTTCACAGATTTTCATGTAAAAATATCGTGTAACCCGTGTTTTTTTTTTCATTTATTTGTTTTTCTACGAAGAATCTAACATATTCACACTTAGCTAACTTATTAGCACTACTGCATTTATGATCTTTTCTGAGACTGGCTCACACCTTCAAAGTCCGCTCTTCCTTTATATACCACTCCTTGCTTATCCCTTTACATACCAATTCAATTCCCTCGTCAATCAGTCATCTAATGTTTCAGAGCCTCAAACCAAGAGTGGAATAGTTCATCTTGTAATCTGATATTGTTGTTATTGTTGATATTGTTGCAATTGCAATGTTGACAACCAGATCATCATGGACACCGTCGGTGGCGATGACAAGGTCTACAACCAAATCGTCATCTCAAATTTTTCGAAAAGGAAGACTTCAATCAAATGTTGGTATACTGGGTAATGCTTATGCAAATTATTGGAGGTCTTTTATAAGGCAACGGTAAAATCATCAGGTGTTTATTATTCCATTTCTCATCTTCTTCTTCCCGAATTGATTAATATAGCTAGATTGCTAAATGAGTATAGATATCTAGTATTTTTTACCTATGTCATTGAAAAAATAAAGACTAAATTCCTTAACTACTATAAGGATATCCCTCCATTTTCTTTATTGCATGTGTTTTGAATCCCCTAATAAAGTTATAAAGTATAAAAAACATATTAGATATAGATGAGAACTTAGAATAAGACAGTGATAAAATAGAGCAATTTAAGGATGGTATTAATGAAATATTTCATATTTATGACAATAAAGATGGGAAACAACAAATTGTCTCATTTGAAGCTTCTATTGTTGGTAGTTCCTCACACCCACAAAATAAGGATAAATATCAATATCTTTACAATCTTGTTAAGAAGGAGAAGCCTAATAGGGCCCAACAAAATTTCAATGTATTGACTTTATATCAACAAAATGATTTCATTGCTTTCATATCTTCCAACGATTTAGTCAATTTTGATATCTTATCTTGTTGGAAAGTTTCTTCCGTGCACTATCTTATTTTTGGAGTAATGACACGTGATATTCTTAGTACTCAAGTTTTCATGGTGGCATTGGAGTACCGCATCTCTGCTAGCGGTCGAGTGCTTGATGATAGAAGAAGCCAGCTTTGTCTAGAATCTTTGGAGTGCTTGGTATATTGGAAGAATTATTTTGATACTAGATACTGGGAGGAAAACAAGAAACTCACGAGAGGACTTCCAATTCGTATGAGAGTTTGGAAGAGATGGAAGATATTATGACTTCTTTGGAATGTTTTTTTGATATGCCTTTGATAATATACGTAGTAATAATATTTTCGAATGTTAAATTAGTTCATGGGGTAAGGTTTTATGTCCCCCTCATCTTGTATTTTTTTTTGAAATTAATAAAGTAATCAAGATTTCGCTCATGACCTAGATAAGTTTGGACTTAGTATTGGACAAAACACGATGAAACAATAAAAATTTTTCATTGAAATATTAAAAACATAAGAAAAGATCTCAAAATCGCCAATGTTTTTGAAAACTGTCAACGATTTTGATGTCTTGAGAGCAAGATTTTCTGTTAATTAAAAGACATTGTTAGTTTTCAATAAACCGTCAACGATTTTGATGTCCAGAGACCACCTTAAAAATAAAACATCAAAACCGTCATCGGTTTATTAAACCGTCAATGGTTATGGATCACTGAGAGCAACTCAAATTGGAAAATGAAAAACCGTTGTCGATATTACAAAAATCGTTATCTATTTTAGATCTCTAAGAGCAACTTAAACTAGAAAATTGAAAATCGTTGTATATTTTTTTAGAAACCGTCAAACGGTTCTTTCCAGATCTGCCATATAACTTCTCGATCCCTCACTCTTCCCCTTATTTTTTCCCCACTTCTCTCTCCCACAACCCCAACACACCCAAACAACCAATTACATCGAATTGAGTAGAAATCTTTCCAAATCTCATCACATCCACACCCGTCCTTCATTTCCCACACATCAATTTTGTCAAAACATCATGATTCTCACGAATTTACTCCTCTTGTTAGTGTTGATTTCAATGCTCAACACCCGGGGGCGCACTCAACAGGAAAATAATGATGAATCGGATGACGACTACAATGCACCCGATGTATCGAGGATGTCATCTCCTCCATAACCCTAACATGATGCACCCCATCGTAATCTTGCTTGGGCGACATACATTAATAAGGGCAAAGGGAAGTAACTGGCCAAGGAGACGCGAAAGGAAAAACGAAGCCCGATGGAAGATGTGGCTGTGGAGAAGTTAAAGATCGATGAAAATATCGATGGTTCTCGTTGAAAGAATGCCATGAATGCCAAGATCCCGAGAGCTATGCAAATCGACCTTACGAGAGATAGTCATGTAGTTCCACTCTTGAGTTTCTATCTGATCATGATAAGAGTGTGTATAATGAACAATTGAAAAAGTAACTTAATTATGGTCATGATATTAATTGGGTTGATCAAAACAACTTTTCGAGATTTAGTGATTGGTTTGAAGCTCAAGGTTGGAAAGATTTGATAAACAATAGAACAACTAGATATTATCCGAAGATGGTGCAATTGTTTTATTCTCACTTTGAGCCTATTCCGAAGAGAATTTGTCATTATAGGTCATGTGTTTTAGGGTAAAAATATTGTGCTCAATCCGGAGATTATTGGTCAAGTTTTGGGGATCAATTTTGAAAGAATAGCGAAGGCTAAACAAAATTATCGAGGGGTTTAGTGGTAGGAAGACTTATGAGACTATGTTGAAATGTGAAATCACAAATGCCTATTCCTTTCATGCTAATGAATTAGATCCCGAAATGAGTATGTTGCATCTTATAGTAGGTCGGTGGTTGAAGGGAAAAACCAGAGGGATAGATGATCCAACACGTAATGAGATTTTTCTCACGTATGCGTTGGTTTAGAATAGATTGATCAATCTTTCTTTCTTTCTTCTTTATCAAATGGATAAATGTGCCAAAGATCATGGAAAGGCTCTTGCATTTGGGAATTATATTTTTCAAATTCTTGGGTATCATGGTTTTGATTTGGGTAAGGAGAAGAATGTAGAAAACGTTTTTAAGATTTTGGGGTCTCCGGCTCATCTTGTTACCTGAAGTGGAATCAAGTGAAGGATTCTAAAAGGTCGGGTTATCATGATCTCAGAAACATCAAAGCTAGGTGGAAGGCTTCGCAAGCAAACATCTAGTGCACAAGAAGAAGTGGAAGATGAAGAAGAAGAAGCAGGACACGATTAACATGATGCTTGTGATCATTACCACATAGAGTTCTTAACCAACAACTATGATAGATTGGAGTGGAATTATGAAGGACTTCAAAGGGGTTTCGAAGCCTTCCAAGATCGTGTAAATACGAGATGGGAGATAGATGATCACTGTCAAAATGAGATCACATACTATCTTCATCGGCTACCATTAGAAACGAAAATTCCTCCTCCATCATCCGCAAACGACATGGATATGTAGTTGTTTACTTATTTTCGGCTTTGTAATGTTTTTATGCTTATTAAAAATTGGATATTTCATCTTTGGAACATGTATCTTTATATTTGGAACAATGTTGGTATTTTTATGACTTTTAAGTTGTCACTTTCTCATGTTAAAATGTTTAGTATGTAATTCATATGTCAAGTCAATATGTTGTTATGTTGATGAGACTTCAAACTTTATTATGTATGAAATTTTGGAACAAACGTAGGAATTCAAAAGTAGCAATTAATGATGGGACGTTCCGAAAGGAGCAAACCCATCAGTGCATAGCCTCAAATGAACGTTTTGAGTTTCAGCAGAGAACCAAGAAAGCTCCTTGTCCAAATGCTTCCAAGCTTTACTGTCTGAGGGATGTGACATCACGTCCTCAAAGTTTTAGTTACTGACGTGACAAGACATCGCCTCGGCTATACTCTTGGTTGCATATAAACGCTACAACCTCGGGGTGATGGGGAATTATCGCAACACCTTATGAGCAACGCGCTTCTTGCCCCGAAGATTATCCTTGTACCTTCGTGCCCTACAGTTGGAATACATCTTCAAGTTCTCTGCATTCTTTTAGAACAACATGCAACCATTGGGGCATATGTCTATCTTCTTAACAGGAAGACGGATGCCTCTCATCAGCCCGTTAATTGAGTACACCGTGTCCGCCATCACATTATCTTATGGACAAAGGTCTTTTAACAACGTCGCAATGGTATCAATCGCCTTGCACGACATGCTGTACTCATACTTGATGTTCAACAACCTGGAAGCAGCCTTCAATTGGGACACTCTATAATTAGGATACAAAGAATCCTTACCAGCATTCAACATATCAATGAAAGGCTTGGAGGTAGGCGGAGGACTGTCATCAAAAGCATCGATAATCTCTTGATCGACAGCCCCAGGCCCAAACTCATCTACAACTATATCCTCATACGGATTTGAGCGCATCGTTATTAAGGCTTCGCTTTACTCAGTCTCACCCTATTGTGTCCATATCCAGTAGTTGGACACTAACCCTCGCTCATACAAGTGCGCTATCGTTTCATCCGTCGTTTGATATATCTTATTGTGGCACTTGACACAAAGGCATCCCAAGTGTCCGGGATAGTTGAAAATCTGATTGTTAAGGATGAAGTTCACAAAAATTTTGACTTTTCTAACAAATACGATGTTCAAATACCAATCAACAAGTCGCTTATACACCCAGGTTCTATCATAAAACCATGATAAATCCGACCCCATCTTTGTGTCCATTAAAACATGATTCATGTAAGTTATTTAAATCATAAATTGTAAGCTCTATAAGATTTAAGTTATTACAATAATTTAGAATATATAAAAAATTTTACTAAACAATCTTCACTTTCATTAAGGTTAAAAATACTAGCTACATCAATTTAATTTAGCTTAAATTCCATCTAGACCAGTTATATAAGGATTATCCAACTAACTGGAAGTCAATCACTACGAGTTTAGGTTTAACAATTAAAAAATCAATTCACACTTTCTCGATAAAAAAAATACACACTAAAAAATGATATAACCTTTAACCTAAAAAAAATGATATAACCACTCGGCTTCAATTTAACCTTCAACAATAAAAAAAAAAAAACTAAAAAATACACACTAAAAAAATCTAGACACATTCTCGATAAATAAAAATAAAAATAAAAATAATCAAACACAATCCATAATTAAAAATCTATTCACACACTCTCGATCAATTAAACCTAAATCAACATAATCACAAAGTTTAGGTTTAACAACATAGAATGAATATGATATAATTCGACTAAGTGGTTGCGTCTTGTAATAGGATAATAATGATACACTAATTACTATATTGATGTAATTGTCTATCTTAAATTAACACTTAGCTACATTTATTTTTCTCATTGTATATTTTATCAAAGCTTGTTTCAATTATAATTTTTCTCATCCTTGGACGAGAAATGTAGGAGATGTAGGAGAGGTGGTATGGGGACCTTGGACGACAACCGACGACCGTTGGACCAAGTTCGGACGGTTTTTAGTACGACGGTGGAGTTTGGTTGTGGGGGAAATGAAAATGGGGAAACTGATGTCGGGGTTATGAAATTCCCACAGAGACTGATTTAGGTTGCCGTCGCAGAGCTGTTGCTAATTTGCAACCACTTCCCGCTGTTTTGTGACGAACAAAGTATCTGTCGTAAACTATAATTAGCGACAAAAATAGCTCCTTCCGTCGCTAATTAGCGACTAACAAAGTTTATGTTCACTAATGAACTGTTCATTTGTAGTGGTAGGATAGGAATGCATTTGCCTACAGTCGACTGGCTGTGAAGAGCTGCTAGAAAATGGAGTAGTAACTCCTTTGCAAGTGGTCATGTTTGCACGAGCCAGGATATTGCCAATGTACTTCTGTTGAGAAAGGAAGAGCCCATTGAGGTGGGGAAGAGCCTCGACGCCAAGGAAGTAGTGAAGTGAGCCTGGGTATTTAAGGGAAAAAAATGTGCCAAGATTAGAAATAAGAGTCGCAATGCCTTTGGATGAACTGCCGGTAACAAGGATATCATCTACATAATGATATTACTAGGGGAAGAGGAAATAAATAAACTACTATCACTACGGGATTAAATAAATGAGCAACTAATGAAAAACTGCCTGAGTATCGAGAACCATGCGCAGCAGGGAGCTTTCTTGAGCCCATACAAGGATTTATGCAATTCACATACATGATTCGAGAAAGAAGAGTCCTTGAAGCGTGTAAACATCTTTCGTTAGACTACCATTCTGGAATGCATTGTTAAAATCAAGCTGTTTAATAGGCCACTGAAGGAAAACGGCGAAGGAAAGAACAATGCAAACAGTGCTCGATTTGATAATGGGACTGAGCGTCTCATGACAATCAATGCCAAGCCGCTGACAGTAACCTTTGGCGACTAGACGAGCCTTATAGCATTCAATGGATCTATCGACACAAGTCTTAATTCGATACACCCATTTGCAGTCAACCAGATTCATGCTTGGATGATAGGGAACTAGAGACCACGTACGGCTCCATAACAACGCAATGAATTCCTCTGTAATGGCTTCACGCCATTCCTTGGCTTTTGAAGCTTCTGTGAAGGAGCTAGGTTCATGGAGACCAAGAAATCAGAAAGGTGTTTTCTTAGTAGGATTTGGTCGGAGATTGTAAACAAGAGAGCGTGCGGGAGTGTCTGACCAGGAGGTTGAGCTGCTGATGCTGGTAGTTTGTGTACGGAAGTGGAAGTGGGTTGCGGCTAATGAACAGGCTCTTGGTTCGCTCGGTCAGGTTCATGGGAGGAAGAGAGTGAGTTTCATAACAAAGAAAAATGGTGTGATCATTATGGCGTTTGGTCTGGACCAAACACGGCAGGAAGTGGTCTAAGGTCAGGATAACTATTCCACACATGGAATAATGGGCTGGTAGCCCATGGCAGGTGACGGTCCGGATGTGTTTCATCCAAGCGAACATGGCGGGAGATTAAAGAATTTCGCGACGAATGATCCATACAAATATAACCAAGATGATGAGGGCTGTAACCTAGGAACACACGTCGAGAGCTTCGAAAATCTAATTTTTGTGTGTTATATGGTCGAAGGAAAGGGAAACATAACTAGGTTTCTTTGAAAACTCATGTTCAAAGGGTGAAAGATTATTGATGGATCCGAAGGGCATTCGTTTTATTAAGTAAATAGCTGTAGAGAAAGCATAAGACCAAAATTCTCCCGACAAGGTCGAGTGGGCAAGAAACGAGAGTCCAGTTTCAACAATTGCACACAGTGAATAACATTTTACTGATTTCGTGTTTTGTACAATAACTTCAAAAAACCATATCTTCCTTGTTTCTTAACGAAATCGAACGATTTGTGGTTCATTGGAAAGCTTATTAAGTCTTCTACAATTCTTTTTGAAGTTGCATTTACTGATTCAGGCTCTAAATTAGAACAAGAGTGCATACTGAATGCGAACATCAAAACAGTCCAGAAACTGAACAGATCGTGTCATTTTAATCATAACTCTCACCGACCACAACCATTTACAACCAAATCAGATTCGTTTTTGTTTTTTTTTCTGTATTTCTTGGTATTCCTTCCTCCCTCATGTGAGGCTTAAAGCCTTGGTCTTTATAGGAGGGAGAAGCCGGGAGTGGATCGGGAATTGTGGGCAGTTAAGAGATTTGTGGGTGGTTGAGTATTGTTCCACTTCCCTGGGGTCTTCGGCTGCAATTGAAGATGAGGAGGGAGGAAAAGATTATTTGGACTGGAGGAAAAAAAGGAGTGGGCTGACTGACTGACTGGCTCCAAGGAATGCATTTGACCAATCTTTATATTTTATAAATATTATAAAAATATGATTGTATTTCGTAAACATAATTACAACACCCTTAAAAAGATATATGTTTGACATATATTTTTAAAAAAGTGCGAATAAAATCTCGTGGATTATTTGAGAGAATAAGGTTTTAACGCTAAAATGATTTCATATTTTATAAACATTATGAATAAAGTATATTTGATTAAAATATATAAAATATTATAGATTAAAACTAAATGATTGACCATGGGGGGTTTAGAGAGGTAAATGAAAACATGTTGTCACATGATCTAATATTTTCTTGAAATTTTTTATTTCCTCTATTATTTTCATGCCGGAGAAGTTGATCCAAAATTCAGGTGTTTCTTTGGTCAATGACAAATTCGATTTGTCCATTTTGACAACACAAATTATCTCATTTTTTAACTATGCTCAACTCTTTCATCATACCAAAATAATGCTCCACAAATTTTTGCATGCATATGGTTGATCACCTAAATCAATTTTTTGTGTCATCACTTTTTGATTAATTATATATATTAAGAAAAATAGTATTTAATCCTATGAATTTTTCCCCATCATTTTGAAAACAGACACTTAACCTTCTGAATTTTGAAAAAATCTTAATTTTTGGCTTAAAAACAAAACCCTAAAAATAAAAAACAAAACCACTGAAATAAACAAACTATAAAAAAATAAGAACTTCAAAACCATAAAAAAAAAAAAAAAAAAGAAATCAAAATTTGAACCCAAAAACTGGAGCAGGACACATGCCGTTGTTTTGTTGACATCAGGTGATCCTACTCGCTTGGATATAGTGAAAGTGACTTCCATTTTCATGCACTTGGAAGTTCAATTCATGTCTCAAATTCCCGAGGAAAAGGGTATAAGCATGAAACTGATGTCTTGAAAATATATCCTTATAAGTAGAGAACGTGAGGCAGCAATGTGGCATTAAATTTATCTTTCCTTGAGCATCATTCTTGGAATAATTATGACACTTGCCACAGAGGAGCTGAGTTTTCTTCCAGTAACCTCACGGTATAGAACATCAGTTAATGCACCAATCCATTGAAAATTTATGAGCTAAACATGAGAACCGAAAGTGTACTATTAAATTCGGACCATAAATATATCTAACCAATAATAAAATATGACATATGAATTAAAATATATATGTAATTGTTGAAGAAAATCTATCTATATTGAAGTTTTAAAAAAATCAATATAATTATGTATATAGATCGTGAGATACTTTTCTTATTATCAATTAATTTTGAATAAAAAAATTAATAATCGAATATATCCGCACTCCAAACATAAAGAAATCATTCGCATTGGGAGAAAGTGTTCAGAAAACTTCACCCACAGTGTTGTTGAAACTCAGAGGTTCATGCATAAGCATTAAACAATCAAATTGAGAATCCATTGCAGAAAAGGGAACATCGTCAAAAGGGCAAGAAGAGAAAAGTCTATTATTTTTTCTATGTTTAAGTAGTTTTCGTTAATTTTAGTTTCTTTGAAAAATTATTTAGTTTCAAGATTTTAAGTATTGTTTCTATTGTAAGGCTCAGCAAATATTTCTTGGTTCATGGTTCTATGTGGCCATAGATAGTCAAGTTATGGTCTATATGTTGGAATAAATCTTATAAAACTGTAACCTTCATATCAAATTATTTAGAGCAAATCATAAGTGAAAGCATACATAAATCCATAAGAACAAGCCTTTAATCTGGGATGGAGATCGTTTAGGGTTAGGATATCTTTCAATTGATATACATGCAAGGGTTTTTTTCTCTTGTGATGGGAGGCCACAAAGATATAACGCATGTTCAACCGGGACCATAACCTTCATATATATATAATGATTCTTAACCCTTATCAGCCCATCATCAATTAGGATCACGCCCGTGGGTATCTACATAATTGGACCCTATACTTTATAAGACGACATATTAGTCCACTTAATACTAAAATCCGTAGGACCACTAATATTTGGGCCAAACCGTAAGATAATACATAACATACAATTAATCCGTATATTTAAATTATCCATATACATATAATATGATTCCATTAATCTAACACTATAGATTGTGTTGTGGCATGATGGATGTTGGTTGGTTAAGGGTCGAAACCTAACCCAGACAAAGGATTGATAAATTAGAATCAACTCTAGTGTATTTGTGTTAAAACTATGACAAGTCTTGGCGTATCATTTTGCAATGAAATATCTTTTTATTTATGGTCGTCGAGACCTAAGACTTCGATTGGATTTCTTTTTGAGATTATGTTGTTTACAAAAGGGTAGAATATCGTATTCTTGACAAAAAAAGTATAGGGAAAGAACATCCGCCTTTTTATCAAAACAATATCAATTATTGGATTAGATAGTGTGGTATCTGGTAATCCGAAACTGGAGATTATAAGAGGAAAATTGAGAAATTATAAATTTAACTTAATTATGGTATATGAGCTTGAGGTTTATCATAAAAATGTTGGTTATCCTACGTTTGTGAGGATGAAGCTGTTAGGATCAATGTGCATATGGTCACACCAAGTCATCAGATTGCATTAACTATGCTTGTGAATAAGGATTATGTTAGAGTTATGGTGACTGATGAATTATGATGTATGATCCATGCATAATAAGGAGTGAGAATAAGATGATTTGTTATTTGATCTTGACAATGGGAGTTATGTAGGAAAAAAAAATGACTCTTTGTGTCAATAAGGTTATACCTGTGCAACTGTAACGCCCCGGGATTTCCTGTCCAATACCTGCCAAACACGTGGCGTTACCGCCGCTCCAAAGTTTCCTTTGAAGCAAGACGACAAGAATACAAGGGGTTTAAGTATCAGAAACATAGGATCTAGAATAAATATCAATATTACCTAAAACGAATATGTAACCGTGAGCTCGAAATCCCAGTAACACAGTATACACATCCATCTCAGGGGTCTGGCATGCTTATTATATCATGCATTTCCCATGCGTAAACAGAATACAATGCAAGCAACACCGAGCAATCATATGCCAAGCAGGAACGCATAAATTACACACAAGGTAATATCTCAAGTCAAACCGCTAAATCTTTTTTTTTTTCCGTCGTCAAAAGCCTTTATTGGGAGTTTCTAAGGCTCGTATATATTTCGTATCAATTCATGTTAATTCTCATTACCTTTACAAGTTAATGTCATGTTCTGACATGCCATATTGATTCTCAGAATTTTTACAGGTAAACAACGTGCTTCTGTCACGTTATAATAATTCTTATGATTTTTACAGGTTAATAACATGGGAGGAGTTACAGTAGGAATTTAACATTAATAGTATCGTCATACTAATAACAATTAAATAAATATGATTGTCGCTGTAGACGACCCAGGATGGTTAATAATAACCAAACATGGCCACCAAGTATATTTCAATTGATGCCGCTGCGTGCACGCGAAGAGAATTTTTATCCCTTCCTAGCTAGTGAGGACTCATAACTCTCCCAGTTATTATCATTTACAGGAATATCCTTATTGTTCAGGTTTTCAGGATTTTCAGGCAGGTAGCATGAAATTAAACATATTAATTCCATGTATAACAGGATTCAAGATTTTCAGGTATATAATATAAAATTTATCATATTAGTCCATGTATACCAGGTGGCCATCATGTTGTTTCATAAATTTATATAACGCTATATTTTATAACGTTCTTAATAATTTTCAGGAATAATAATTTGCTACAAAAATAATATCAACCAGCACAGGATATCACACATCAAGAGCACGCAAAATTCAGGAGATCGTTATTTAAATTCTATAATATTGTACAGGTTGCATCGTTACCCTTCTCGCAAACAAATCACACTTTTATTCTTTTTATTTATCATGCGAGTACGCGATCACATAATCATATAAATAAAATCACGCACATATAATTTAGGATAACGATGTGTGTTACCTCGTCATTTATAGAAATTCAGAAAATCTTTCAGACAATCCTAAACTTAATCCCGCTTCTCAGTATTTGTCGCACCTACATAATATTGCAACATATAAATATTATTGCATGATATTTTAGAATAATATTCATAGATTTGTGTATAACCAAATAAACCTCATAATGTGTTACAATAACACATTATATTAAATTGTTTTATTACGCAAAAAAGGAATACGATAAATTGTTATAATAAATCATTTTATTAAACGAAATGGAATATTCCCCTTCCTTCCTTCCTTTACTGCCCGAAGGGAAGCAGTAGCCCGGCGAGGATTTCCGGCCGATTTCCGGTCGCAAATCCTCGGGGTTTCTCCGGCCAAGTCGTCGGCGGCCAGGGAGAGTAAAATCAGGCACGGTTGGGCATTGCTTAAGGCATGACAGACTACGAAGGCGAGGACGAGGAAGGCCGTCATCACCTCGCGTCTGTCGGATCTCGCCGAGGGTGGCCAATCCCGATTGATTTCCGTCGTTTCAGCACTGGGAGGAGGTCGACGAGGACGGGGCCTTGTGGGCGAAGACGAGGCGGCCTCGGGGTGTTTCAGATCTGAAGGAATTCATCGCCCGTTGCTGATGGTCGTGGGGTTGGGGCTGCAGCGGCTAGGCGAGGCCGGGACTTTAATTTCAGGCGACGTCTCGGGGACGAAGTGCTGGCGGCTACGGCGAACAAGGGAGGGCAGTGGCGACGGGTTTCAGTTAGCGTCGGGTTCCAGTGACTTCGGGGTCGACGGTGTCGGGTTTCGGGTTCGGCTTCGAGTTTCATGCAGGTTTCGGGTTTCCGGCAGGGTTTGGGTTGCCTTGGTTTGGCGGGTTGGTTCGGGTTATGGTCGGGGAGTCGGGGGTTGTCGGAATTCGACCCGATTACGTTGGTTATAATACGAGAAGAATATATAACGAAAACAAAATCGAAACGAGATGATAGCTTACCCCTTCACGATCTCTGTTTTCCTTACCGAAGCTGGTTTCTCATGATGCACAGACTACTTCCCGGGATTATGAAGTTAATACGATTTGAAAAGTACGCATATGGGCATGTGGTTGAGATATTCCCGAAAGCAGTTGAGATATTCACGCGATTCTCAACCAATCAAAACTTCGAAATATATCCCAACTTATTTATATTAATTTTACTTATTTATTCATGTATTTATTTATTTTTAGAGTTTTTCAGGATATTACAGCAACTTAATGGATTCTTACGTGATAAGTACAGATTAATGATATCTTATAATGTTCCCTCTTAGAAACGAACAATTGAGTACAAACCATGTGCTCAAATTAAAGAGATGATATATACCTTAGTGTTTGCAAAGGATGTTATGCTGGTTATGAACTCAAAAATAAAGTTGGTGCCAAATCAAAATGTGGGAAGTCATTGGCAGTTATTGCAATCTAAGGTGTGATCATGCTTGATGTTTAATCTGTTAGGTGAGTTAAGAATTTAGAGTTTTTATGGAATCTTCCACATTTTATATGTCTCATAAATTGGGTATGATTTGGTTAAGGTTTCTTGTCAAATTCGGATGAGACAGCGGAGAGCTTGGACCAAAGAATAAGAGTACAGGTAACAATATACGGGCTATAGGAAAATATGGGATCACTTTGTGAAACTTTGACTTTCTAGTTACTACTCAATGTTTGGAATCTATTAGCGGCCAAATGACAATGGGTTACAATAATGATCAACTAGCGTTAAAGCACTATTATTGTCAGATTAACGGATGACCATGAGTGGATTATTTGCATCTAAATGGTTTCGAGAAAAGAGAAAAATTTCGAGGATGAAATTTTTGTAAGGAGAGAAGAATTTAATATCCCAAAAATTTTGTGATAAATTATTGTTTCAGTGAATAACAAAAGTAGTATATTACTTAACGTTATAATTTATTCTATGAGGATATAAAATTTATTTATTAAAATCATAATGAAAATATGTTAATTACGGATAAATTAAACCTTGCCATTGAGATTTATTTTTTCAAATCCTCACTTTCCCTCCATTTTAACCAATTCCTCCGCTTCCACACTCCACCATTCCCTCCGCTTCTCCTCATCATTCTCTTCCTCTCAGTCTTTTCATTTCCTCTCTGTCTCTATTCCATCATCATCTTGGAGTCAAGGAGCCAAGAAGATCAAGGGATTCTTCATCATCCCTTGGAGTCAAGAAGGCCAAAGCTTCGTATCGTAATCCAACATCTTGTAAAGTTCAAGTCTTTGTCAAAACACGTCGAAGAGGTGAGCATCACTTGTTTGATCTTGTCTCGATGTAGACATGGGATCATAAGAACCTATATGAACAAAAAAACGTGAAGAAATCATAAGGAAAAATCGGTTTATGAGGTTTTGTATGGTCGGCAAAAAAAGAAAGATTAGAAATTTTGTGGGATATCATAAATTTTGTGATAAATTTTGATTTTAATATATGTTAAAGCCTCACATGTATAGTTACTGATGAATTTAATAGATCATAATTTGTAGTTGTGAATCTCAAGATATAAATCAAAAGGTTCGAATATATTAATCTGTATATCTGGTTTATAAATATTAACTCTGTAGCTTGTTTTGCAATTACATAGAAAGAGTTAGAAAAAAAACCTTAATCAATGAAAATGTCTTGAAGTCTAATTTGCAAAACAATTTAAAAATTCCGATTTGAAATTATATGTAAGGAGTCATGAAGTGATTAATGAAAAAAGATCAAATTGTTTCGCATAGGATAAAATATAAAATTGAATGAATAAAAATGGTATTAATGGCAAGGTTTCATGATAGAAATCTGATTCTATGGAAATATTACAAATTTTTGTTATGCAGAATTTTACGAAATAATTTTTGGAGATGTATACGAGAAGTTATTGATTTAAACGTGTATAAGAGTCATGTTGAACAGAATCCGAGAATGAACTATTTTGATCCCGAAATAACTCCAAATGTTCACAAACACTTGTAATGATGATAAATACATAAAATCATCATCATTCACTATCAAAATAAATATCAAAGATTTTTTTTTCACAAAACTTGGCACCACTACATAATATTACTATGACGTTTTTTCAAGAAGTACGAGCAAATATGCTTACCTTAATAATTTGAACAATCCTTCACAAAGATGTGTCTTAATGCACTTATCCTATTATATTATAGGACTTGAAGACGTTATTTCTTGTCACTTAAGGACAAGGCTGAGTACGTGCATGTAAAGAACTGTGATAAAATGTGACATTTAGATTGATCATGTGTGATGATGCATATTATTATACCGTGAGTATAATAATATGCATTGGAATCTTTGGATGTAGTCACTAAATATGACTGACATAAAATACAGACTACAACTGTTATGTGCTATGTGCTAAATATTGAGTGTTGTGGAGTGTTGCTGCATGGTGTGTGTTAAGCCTTGTTTGCTGGTATAATGAGAGTGAATGTGTTAAAGGAATGTAAATCCATAAATTGATGAGATAACTCAATAGTATAAAACACAAAAAAACATTGTGTCTATTGGTTATATAGTGACTTGATGATGACATTCTTTCATCGACCCCGTGAGATCGTTTTGATATGAGGGTATCTCACTGCAGGATATCCTGAGCTCCGGTTTGACTGATCCTTTTTCACGGATGTCCCTTTTGCTAAAGTTTAAAAGCTTTTATTTATGAAATTGAATAAGTCTCACCAAAGGCACAATGATAACATCAAAGGTATTTATTATTTGTCCTCTCTGTGTGATTGATATAATGATAAGTATCACAAACTCTTGAATGAACTACTGAGTGTAGCAGTGCGTGAACTTACATTAGGGACCTATCGTGTCATAGTATTATTGTCTCAGTTTATTTGATATGGAGGTCTTGACTATCATACCATAAATAAATGACATTGATAGTGTTTAGAATGTCAATTGACGTGTGGTTTCAAGCATTATTAAGTGGTGTTAAATGTGCTTATGACTAGAATGAATCACATGTAAGCTTGTGATAATAATAGTGAATGCCAGATTGGCATGATAGTTTTAAAGTGCGAACCAAAGGATCCAAGTGATCATTGGATTGTTTGTTGTAGAGATAAATTTGTTCTTTTAACTGATATGTTGATTACAGAGTACTGGAATATATGATATAACTGATCATTCTTCTTTCTTTTCTTACCTTCTTTTCTCGTGTAATTCTTGGTAAGGGGGTTAACACGTTATTGAGTTCCTATAACTCACGACAACTATTCTTCTGTATCTTTTCTCTTCTTTTTGTTATAGGAGCAAGACTTGGAGGAGAAGTGTGACCTAAGATTTGATAATGTATTCTGATCTTAGAAAGAGATGCACATTCTGCTGCAAAGGTGATATTTTAAGGTATGATTCAATATATCAAAAAAAATTTAAACTAATGATGTATAAGTGAACTTAACTTAATTCTAATGATCAAGACAGAATGTATATTTTTTGTCTAATTCAGACGTTGGATCCAGAGACAATAATTTCAAGTGGATTTCTATGACAATGTCAGAAAATTTGGGACGTTACAATTAGTCCGTACGTTTTGGATTCCTATTCAATAATATTAAGAGATTCTCTTCAATTAATTGGTGGATTCTAGTTCTTCCTCGTGGATTCGAGATTAATTTTCGTCTTGTAGAACCATACCTAGAATTTCAAACTTTCGGTTATGCGTCGGAGATGAACTTACAAGATGCCATATTTGACAAGAAGTTGCTTTCTTAATCATAAACTCTAATTCAAACGAATAGAAATATGTAACATATGAAATGGTCCTTTTTATATGTTTATTGATCGGGCGTGTCGAGACTGCTTCTGCTGCATCATTATATATACAGAACGTACGTACATGCTGTTCTATACTGCATCTTTTTAGTGTACTGTGATTTTATACTTACGACTGCATTGTTTTTGACAAAAGGCAGTATATGAAGCATATTTTTATCAAAAAATAAAAATAAAATTGCGGCATACAACAGCAACCGTCTGTTTGTGTTATATATAACTTTTTGTTGTTTTTAGGGAAGATCGATCCAACGTGAAATTTTCTTATATATGGTCATTTATACAAGGGGTTAGACTTTCTCTAAGCAATTTGATCAAAATTTTGGATCAACTCCAAGATTCCACTCTTCGGATCAAATTTCAAAACCATATATTTTTCATGCATGGTTGCATGTAAAAATTCAGACTGGCCAATAACTAATACGGGTTAGTGTTTATGTTACAAATCGTAGTTATCTAGTTGCTTCAAAGCATAAAAAATTTTATTTTATGTTGTGTTTTTTTTTCGTTTTTTTTATTTTCTCTTTCTAATTATTCAGAAAACAAGATGATTAAGAAAAAAAACAAAAGTGATTTGACCTAATCAACTTGTAGCTAAGCTACAATTACATACCATATATATATATATATATATCATGCAATTCCCTCGATGTTACCAACATTTTTTCATCATCATCAAACAAGTGATGAGAAGATTATCAAAGCATACACCATGATGCAAAGATACCATGGAGAAATCAAATCTCCCATGGTTCTCATATATCTCTTAAATATTCCTAAACATACATATTTATTCTTGGATTGACATCCATATGCATAAACACCTTTTATTAGAACATCCCGAGCCGAAGCTCCAAATCGATTTCCTCCTTGCCTCCTCCAACCAAATTCAACTCCAAGTCCACTTGAACAATCTTTCTTGCCTTGAATCCCTCCAGTCTATCTCCATCCAAGAAACCTTGGAGCTCCCGACCCCTCGAAAGGTTCCTTAGGGTACGATTCCTAGCATTCTCTTCGTCGTGCTTAGAAGCCGCCCTGGATATTGTTGGCGAAGAAAAAGATGATAGGGAGAGTGTTAGCAAGGAATACTGATGAGAATATATATTTGATGATGATGATGATGGATTTGTGGTTGATGGAAAACTAGGGCTAGGGTTAGGGTTAGGGTTTGAGTTTGAGTTTTGTGGATGATCAACATTGACATTAACCCAAGAAGGATACGTCGTGGACGATGTGAGAGATTGATCTCTCAACCTTGCCCTATCTCTTCTATGAATATTCATATGGCCACCAAGGGCTTGAGCTGACCTGAACTCTCTCCCACAGAAGCTGCAGTTGTAGCACCTTGGTGGCCATGGACAAGTACCACAATATTGATCTTCAGGGTCAAGTTTGTAAAGCTCAAAATCCCACAAGTTCTTGAGCATGTTATTAGTACTTGTAACAAGAGGCTTGCTCATGGTTTTTCAATGAAAGTGATGATGGAGTTTTGGGTTATGAGTTGGGCGAGGAAAGTGAAGTGGTGACTGATGATCAAAGCAAAGAGGCTTTGCATTTATCAGAAGATCTATCAATGCATTTGCCTGAAATTTGATTACTATAAATGGGTATTTGGTACTATTGTATAATGGAAAAACATGCTTGTCACATGGAGGTTTTTTAGCCCAGATATAGCTAGGAGGATTAATTATTGATTATTGTTGTAGCTAGTAATTAAAATGCAGATGTTTTAACTAAAAGTTTAAAATTATATGAACTAATAGTCCCTTCTCATTGATTATACATCTTTTATGGATCCATGTGACATGTTGATACAATAATTAATAACAATCCAGAGATTCCCATTATAATGAAAATTAATTTAATTAAAGATGCCTGGGTATACAGGTCACTAATTATCACTACATATACAACCATGGAACTCAATACTCATGTACACAAATTTTCTTACATACCATCATACAGTAAAAAGCTAGCTAGCTCCTTTTCTACCAGGACAAATTGAATCTCCCTTTCACTCATAGGTTGTCAACAAAGAGCAGATTCATGGATGAAAGCACCATCCAAAGTTTTTGCATGTTCCCGACAAATGTATGAATGCCAGTGGCATGATGAAATTTTCCTCATTTGCCACCAAATAATTCACCTTTCCATCTCCCCAAACCTACCCTTTTTCATCTCTCAAAAAAATTATACCACCCTCTCAATCACTTAAACAAGTACAAAGCTACTCAAGCTCATCATGCAAAGACTTCAACTTCATTGTGTGTTTTCAAACTCTTCTCAGGTGGTAAACTTTGTAGATGTAGCGAGAGATTATATCATATGAATTGAAGTGCAGAAAAGAAGAAAGAAATGGAGGGTTTGAAGAGGAGATGCAAAAGGGTATGTTTTGGTGAAAGAAAGAAGAGAGAGTATACTTGCAGCATGGGATAAAGGGAGAGTATACTTGTAGTCGGCGAACGTCATTTTCCATCATTATTCTCAACACTCTGCTGCCCTATCTTCAACTTTACTCATGCACAAATGTGCTTTATATTCGCTCGATCACAAACAATATGAAACATATGCAACAATTTTGACTACACAATACGTGTTCTAAGGATGAGTACAAGATCTGCAGTTCTCCAGCAGAAGACACATGAAAAATAAGACTGAAACTTTCATTAGGGTTACATTAGAAATTTGATCATCTAGCAATCGAGATGAAGCAAATTAAATTATTATATTTTGACATAATCTCTCATATCACCGTATACTACTCCAGAAACGCTATGTATAAAACTTATAACGAAGTTCAGGATTTGGGGATCCGACAACATATCCTACATCCAAAATGTGCTCGAGTAGCACACAAAGGTCCACCATCAACAATTATAGATGTAACTATTTCGATTATCCATATATGTTTTGCCACTTTGTTTTTCTTGTCGAACGTCGATGAGAAAATCAACTCATATGTATTTTAAAATAAAATGTACTGATGATTATAAAGACTAAAACAATATATAAAGGAGTATAAATTATAATGATCACATCCACTTTCCTCATAATAATATTAAGTACAAAACCAACCTTGGGTTAATGCATGTCATATGTTTCCCCTTCCTTAGTTGTTTTTGAATCTTGGTACCCCGATTTCATAGGCCGGGCTTCATCGTTCCTGACTTCGGCTTTGGCTTCGTTCATAGGCCGAGGTTCATGAGACTGTCGATTTCACCATTATCAGAGTTCTCTCAAGACTTGTGAAGCCATTAATCTTCGGTGAGTTAACCCAATTCTGGCTTCCCCTTTATTGGCCGACCTCGGGGTTTCGGCTTCCCAAGCCCTAAAATCAATCCCTCAGTTTTTTGTTATCTAGTTTGGATCACGAAATGAAGGATCTCGTTGGAGTCTGGCTTCACCATCCCAGATTTGCATAACCCCTGCCTCGAGGTCCTAGTTTCAAGCTTTATTCCTCGATTTGCTATGCCCAAACTAAACACCCCAAACGAAAAGCCCTAAATCAAGTTCTTCTAGCCTCACCTCGATCTCAGTTGCTTTGTTTTGCTTATCATAGGTCCTGTCTCGTCGGTTCCGAATTTGGGTTCTCAGGGGTGTTATGGGTTTCGAGGTTGGTTTTGAGATGGATTTGCTTTTGGTGTTGTGGGCATCAGGGAAATCTTCATGGGTTTGGGATTTGATTCGCAAAATTAGGTCGACTTTGTTCCTCGTCTCACACTTCGAGATCTCAAGCTCGACTTTGGGATCCCGATCATGTGAAGCCCTTCACCAAATCTACACGAGATCAACACCCGAGCTTTGGTGTGAGTTCCCTAACTTAGGAAGGTCCGATTTCATAAGCCCCGAATGGAAATCCCTGATTTCGCATAACCCTCAAGTGATCTTTGTTTTAATTAGTTCATCAAGGATTTGGCTTTACCGACTTTGTTGAACCTTGTTCGGATCCCTCACTTCATCTAATGTCTAGATTGTGAGTTTGGATCCCATTGATGCTCGGTTTGCATAGTCCCGAGCTCATCAACGCCCGACTCGAGATCCATCGAGCCCTTCGATTTTGAAAGAGTTTTTTTTTCGTTTTATTTAATGATGCCTCATGCTTGTAGGTCTTATTGATTTCTTTGAGGGAGATATCGGAGTTCAAGGTCGTTTTGTGGAATCGACACTCGTCACAGTTTCGACGAGGTAATGATCTCCATTTTTATCGGGTTCTATATATTGCCACACCCATCTTGTCATTTCAATTCTAACCCAAGCCCGATCTTATGTTATAGTTGTGTTTTGGAGTTGAAGAAGCTCGCTTCGGTCTTGAGTGTTGAAAGTCAAATCCAGTCCCTTGGTTCGGGTCTCTTCTTGTCTCATTAATCACAGCCACTTTCCACTTGGTAAGCCATGAGCTCTTCTTCCTGTAGTTACGATGTGTTTTTTATTTCTTCTTCGGACTCAGATTCTAGTTGTTCTAGTTTGAGTTTGGATTCTAGTAGTTCGTCCCCAGGAGACCTTGTACCTTAGAGATTATGACAAGTCCCAGACCAAGTGACGGAGTCCTTGCCTCTAGCGATCACACCACAACCATGAGTTTACAGGCCTTGCTTATAAAAGTTAAGGGATGAGGACATCGGGATGGGAGAATCCAAGGATCTCATCTCTATAGATCCCCAGACATAGGAGACTCCATCAATGTTCATGTCCCTCCAAGGTTTCCATTTCACATTATCGCAGTAAGATCCATGAGTTTAGGGTTTTGAACTCTTGGAGGTTCATTGTTCCCGGTTCTTCCTATCGTCCTGGTATCCTCTTAATTTTCTTTCTTTACATACGGACACTCTAAAAACTACTTTTCGATATAGATGTGTTTACCTTGCTTGGCAATCAACCCTTTCAACTCATCCAGAACTCTATCTTATTTTCATGACCTTTTATTTGACCGCTGCCAAGATCGGTGTTACGATGTCCTCCATTACTCACACCATTTTCTTCAATTTTGTTCATATCAACACCAACCATAGAGCCAAGGAGTCGAGTTGGTTATGCTTTGCAAAAAATTCGAAACAAGAAATGGATAGATAAGGTTCCGGATAACCATAGAAGTCGAAGAACCGGTTCTTTCTTATTACTTAGATTAGCGAGGGCAATTGGCCCTTTACCCTTAGACGGATAGTAAATTTCAATCCTAAGAAATTCGAAAAGCCCAAGATTAACAAGGCGGAGTCAATAGCCTTTCGAAGCATACTAGATTGGAAGGTGGAACCAGATCACGAGCTCATTACCGTAGCTATCCTTCATGAAGATTCCTATATTGTTAGTCATGGTTTTGGTTAGTTTATCGGTTCTAGTCTCTAAGGATTTTCTTCTCTCCAGTCCCTAAGGACCTTCATCTCTTTGTACTTCTTCCAGTTTCTGATGCTTCCTTGTTGCCTTTTTTTCCTTGTTTGTTTTACAGCCCCCGAGCTCTGTTTGGAAATGGACAAGCCAGCTGCTGCTCGAGAGGTTAGGAAAAAGAAGTGGTCAAACACAGTAATTACCAGCCGAGTTCTCAAGCCCATTTTGGAGTTTGACAAAATTGCTACTACTCGTGAGGCGAGTGAAAAGAATCAGACAAACACGATGACTTCCGATCGGGTTCGTGAGAGTGAGCCTCAAAAGCGCCAGAACATAATGATTACCTCCTTAGGTCTGAATGGTGAACTGCAAGCTCCGCTCAAGCGCTCAGTCCCTCATACTGCTCCTCAAATAGCAAACATAGAGTAGGAGAACCGAGGTCTCCCCTGGTCGCTCAGTTACCTACTCTGGCTCCCTTTAGTACTGTGATATCCCATTTGGCATATACTATACCGGTTGGTCCTGCCCAGACCTTGGCCGTTCTTTCACCTCCTAACGTCTTAAAGCAGATTGGTGCCACTACTATCTCCAAGACTTCTCACGGAGGGGTCTTGATGCGACTAGCTATCCCGAGTTCACCTTGTATAGGCCATCATGGCTTGTTAATCCGGAGACCTACTATCATCAGCAAAACTTTGATGCCTGTAAGTCCATGTCCATAATTCTGCCTCATGATAAGAAGTTGTATAGAGAAAATTTGATGCCCGTAAATCCATGAAACATATAATGACATCTTCCGGGTATGTCTTATCTCACTTTCCTTAGTTTTGTCTTCTCCAAACTTTAGTTTTAGCTCGGATTCTTTATGAACTCTCTCTCCCTCTTTGTGGCAAGCCATGTCGAGGATTTTCAAGCTTTTCTTACATGATGAGAGTTCAAACTCAGCCTACAAGATCTTCAAGGAGGAGGCGACCAATTTAGGGGCGACGAAGACCGAGGTCGAGACAAATGCTTTGGAGAGCTCAGGGAAAGTAGTTGCCTTGGAAACTCTCTTAAAGGATGCCATAGATTTCATAGATTCTCAAGACTCCAAGACGGCTTCCAAAAATATTGAGATCTTGAAACTCGCTAAGCTCCTTGAAGAGCGAGAGACTCAGATTCAGACTTCAAATGACCAATATGCCAAGTTTAAGGACAAACTTGAGATGCAAGTGAAGGAGCTTGGGAAACAAGTGGCAGCGTTTGAGAAGCCGAAGAAGGAGGAGTTCGAGAAGGTGGGCAAGGCTGAGCATTCCACCTTTGACTATGGGTGTTAATATGCTTTTTTAAGTATATCTTTAATCTCGAGGTGCAGAATGAGGGCAAGACTTTAGCTCAGCTCCCGTAAGTGGAGTTGACTTTGTGTCCAAAGAAGTGGCAGGAGATTGGTCAGGCCTTCACTAAGGAAGAAGATGAGGAGTGTGCTTGACGAAAAAGGGCAGAACAAACTTCGGAGGCCAGCGAAGGAGAGGACGAAGCAAGCCCAATTTGAAAGTTTGGGGTTTCACCTTCTTTTGGTTTGTTGGTCTACTCGTACATTCAACAAAGCTTTCTCTCACTGTTTTCCTAAAAAAGCAAGGTCTTCCCTTATCAAGTGTGGATTCCTTTCAACAAGAAAACCCATCTTTCTCTGGCTAGGGTGCTTGACTTCCATAGGTATTATTGTTTCCATTCGAAATGCCATACTGTTAGGTGACTCTATATGATGTTTTCCAGGTAGTGCGGTATGCCCACAATGCCCCGGGTAGTTCTTCCACCCATAAACCCTTTGCATCAGCAAACTTCGAGTTAGGGCTTTTTTGATTTGGTTGTTAACCGCTTCAACTTACCCATTTCTCTCAGGGTGTTTTACTGATGCAAAGCGTTGCTCAATTCCATACTTGGTATAGAACTTCTCAAAGTTTTTTCCCATGAATTGGATTCGATTATCAGAGATGAGCACACGGGATATCCTAAACAGACATACAATCAATTTTCGAATGAAGTCGACAGTGTCTCGCTCTGCTATTTTTTTGGGTCAACTACGGCTTCCACCCACTTTGTAAAGTACTCGACCGCCACAATAACAAACTTCCTTGGACAGATTGTCAAAGGAAAAGGTCCGAGGATGTTAATTCCAAACTGCTCAAAAGGCCATGGGATTTCAATGGTAATGAGATCGGAAGTGGGTTTAATACTATTGTCTGTCGTTCTCTGACACGAGTCAAAACTTTTCACTAGCTCCATCTCATTAGCTTGCATGGTTGGCCAAAGGTATCCTTACCTAAGCCAATTTTGTAGGAGCATTTGAGCACCATGATGGTTTCCACATACCCCAAGGTAGATCTCAGTGAGTATCAGCTTTCCTTCCTCTTCGATGATGCACTTCAAGAGGGATAATGAGTAAACCCTTTTGTATAGGTCTTCCCCGAGTATAAGAAACTTGGGGGGGGGGGGGGGGGGGCCTTTCTATGGTTTTTTTTGCGCCCTACGAGGGTTATCCGATAAGGCTCCTGTGAAGATATAGGTTCGAATGTCATCTATCCAGGAAGACAAGATATCGACCAGGGCCATCGGCTTCCTTTGTTTCGGACTTGAGGCTGTAATACCTGAGAGTCTTAGGATGTATAAATATTAAAAAGAAAATGTTAAGCATATATTTAAATTCAATGTCATTAAAATATGACAAGTAACGAAATTTATTAAGGGTGATACATGTAACGAATGTTACCGAGATAAGAGAGTCACACATAAGTGTAAAAGTTTTAGTCCCAAAAATAATATTTTCTTTCGTAGAACATTCTAATAAAATGTTTGAGACATTACGGTTGGGATGAAATAATTTTTGGAGGATAAATTACTCGGGGCATTTATAAATACAGTATATGAAAAATCATAATATCCTAAATAATATCACCCAACACACCACACCCCACTACTCACCTATCTTCTTCTTCGTCATCCACCACCACTCGCTACCTTCTTCCACTACACCTTCCATATCACTTCCCACCATAACTATCCCACCTCATCCACCTCCACCATAACCACTTCTACCTCCTCTAAATCTTCACCAACATCCCCTTCATCTGGCAATCTCTCTTCTTTCTCAAACTCACCTGGCAAGGAAAATCAAGTAACAAACCTCATAAACTCACACTCTCCCTCACATAACACTTAACACTCTACATCATGACATCGTCTCCATACTCTATAAAAATCAGTGAGATTGATCATCATGACAAAAAGGATGAATCAAGGAATCCAAAGCTATAAACGGTATGGAAATCCGACTATCGGATCAAGAGTTATTGTTGATTTAAGATTCATTCACATATACCACATGTAGCTAACACATTGTTTTCGACCATAACTTGCACTAGACCGAACGAATTATCAATTCAAGGCCATCACGACGTTTGGGATCCAACGAATCTAACGAGGCAATGATCCGACATGTAGAGTTAGAGTTATCATCAAACAAAGTCGTAAACAAAAAAAAAAAAATGCATGAGAGGTAACCAAGCACTATTTCGATCCATTTCCGCAGTGCATGTATGTGTAGAAGTTTGCAGGTAGTGGTATTGATCATAATAAGACATTAAAGAATTATTCTTATGATATTTGGATGAGAAACGAATCAAAAACCACGTTTCCTGGTTGTTACGGCCGTGACCTGTATGTTCATGGGCGTGACCAATGTAACATACACAGGGACTATGTTTTACATAGGCGTCATGCCCATGACAATTTCTTCATGCCCATGATAGTTTCGTCATGCCCGTGACAATGGTTTTGGCCAAAGTAAAACTTGTTTCTCCTCACATTGGTCTTCAATTCTCATTAAACACGCCCTTATGGTCAAACGGTATATCTAATATGATGCAAAAGCATGAAAGATAGAAAGGGAGAAGACTGGTATGTAATCTTTTGTGATGATTATGTTATACATATAAAATGATAAAGAAAATGTAATTGTAAGAAACACAACAACCAATATTATAACAAACTAAGAATAATCGAACGAGTCCATTGTCGTCAATGAGGTCTCATAGTGGATCCTCCGGGATCTGATTCTTTGGCTGTACGTGCATTGAAATGTTAAATCTAGCAAGTAACAAGCCAAGTGTGGTTCTCTTAGTATGTGCTATGACCAGAAGTCGAGGGCCAGAACATCGGCCGATTTGGTGTAAGGTTGTCCTCTGCAGGGGGACCTTCGGCATGTAAGTGAGGGTTTAGCAAATCGAAGTAAATACAAGAGACATAGTGATTTCAAATGACACGTAGTATTTTTGAAAAAGAGCAAAGCTTTCATAGAAGAAAACAGGATTTCAAATGATTTTGGTGAGAAATATGTGATTGAGAACTTGTCCCAGATTAGTGTCTTAATTCAAAAATCTCTCTACTTCTTTTATCCTCTTTGAGTTCTTTCATTCATGTCACGATATGGACTGTAAAATCCACAGCTACAACCTAAAGGGGGGATAAATAGGTTATTTTAAAATTTATCACTGTAATGCAACAGAATAATGAATTTCACCACATTGATTTTCTTTACAGACTACTAAGGTGGTCTACATCAGAGACTTAAATTTTGAGAGTTTATCCCTGTTCGTTGATATGATGGATTCCTAACAGTTCTAATAGCTCATAAGAATGAAAAAAAATAAAGAACACATGATTTATATTGGTACAAACACTCATTATGAACTGATAACCGAGAGCTTAGTCCAGTCTGTCCTTGGTCACCAGTTTAGTCAATCCAAAAGGTGAGTTCACTATCTTCTTGTTTTTTTCTTTACAAGATAACCCCTTCACATGCTACCAAAGTTGTCAAAGACGAAGAACCTAGATTCTTGCATAAATCCTTCACCGGACTCTACTGTAGCTTCTATTCTTCAGTGCACACTAGTGAACCTTTTTCTTTCTGTTGTACTTCGATTCAGCTCCCTTGAACAGTTTTGAATTTGGATTGTATTTGCACACTTGTAGGTTCAATCTCTTATTCAACTGCTACTGTTCCTTGAGCTCTTTGATCCCCTTTTATAGATTGAGGGAATGAACCCGTGTCTTGGCACTAGATACCTTACTTTATTTCTTTGAAACTCATTTAGTTCTACTTGCATGGAATCAATCTAGTTTGGATCACTTAAAGCTTCATTGGTTGTCTTTGATTCCTTTTTTGATATGAAACATACAAACAGACACTCCTTGGTTGTTGCTCTTCTAGTCTACATATGTGCATCCTTGTCTCCAATGATGTCATCTTGTGTATATGCCTTGATCCATCTCATTTTATCTAGATCAATGGTTGTGTGTTCCAATTGTTGCTGTATTTCGGGATGCTCTCACTCTACTGCATTATAATTCTCATCAGTGTGTGTAGACTACTTATTCTTTCTGTAATCTTTCAGAATTCTTTTGTTCTCAATCATATGTCTAGAACATCCACTATCTAGGTATCATGTTCCACCTTGTTATATCGCAGTAGAGCATTGAAAACTTGTACATGATATCCACTATTATGGGTCCTTTCTTATTAGTTTTTGGGATCCACACATGAATTATTTTCTTATATGAAGTTCGATATTCGAATGACTTGTAGCCAGGTTTGCCACAGATATAACAGTAGAATCTTGTGTAGGTCGTCTGCATTTTGCAGCAAAGTGTTCTCATTTTCCATAGTTGTAGCATACTTCCTTCTCTGCTTAGTTGGCCTTTGTTGAGAAGTTTTTCTTGAGATTTTTTTTCTTGAATAGCTTTCTGAACTTTAGGTTTACTTCCTTTTTATCAAAAATCTTCCCTAATATTTTGAGATTATTGATGAGTACATTGAAACCTCTCATAGAACCTGCTCAAGTTCTCATCTGATCTCATTGAGACCCCATGGTATTGCAACATGAGGGCATCCTTCTTGTTATCCCTGACTTCATTTATTCCTTCATTCCTGAGTAGTAGAGCGTCCCATGCTTTCTTTGCAGTGGTTGTATGAACCACTATTTCAAACATATCATCATCAAGAGCTTTAAATATTTGATTTCTTATCCTTTTGTCCACCAGCACTAGATCCCAGTCCTTTTTTGTCTAGAGGGATTTGGCTTTTCCACTTCACTGTTTGCATCAACTGGATATGGTATCTTTGGCATGTATAGTCCATAGGTAATGATCTAACGCATTCTTTCATCTATTGAGTCCAGATGTGCAAGCATCCTAAGCTTTAAGTGACTGAATTTGTCAAATGAGCATGCCGGTGACTCTCCATTGTTGGGACATTTCGGTAACTTTGGAGGAGACATATTTTCTTTATAAAATAAACTGTTAGTAACTCCTTTGGAGAAATAAATCAAAAGAAATGACCTTTTGTTTCCAAAATTGTTAAGTCTGGAAAGTCAAGCTCTGATACCAATTATAAGATCCATAGGTATAACCTAGAAGGGGGTGAATAAATTATTTTAAAATTTATCGGTGTAATGCAGCGGAATAATGAATTTTAACACACTGATGTTCTTTACAGACTACTAAGGTCTCTAGCATAGACTCAAACTTTGAGTTTTTATCTCTGTTTGCTATTGTGATTGATTCCTAACAGTTCTAATATCTCATAAAAATGAAAAACGAAAAAAAGAACACAGGATTTATACTACTTTAGACACTATTTATTAACTGATAATTGAGAGCTTAGTCCATACTTCCCTTGGTGACCAATTTAGTCAATCCAAGAGTTGAGCTCACTATCTTCTTATTTTTGACTTACAAGACAACCCCTTTATAAGGTAGCTAACTTGTCAAATACGAAGAACCTAGATCCTTGTACAGATCAGATACTCAACTCTGCTGTAGTTTTTGTGCTTCAGTGTAGACTATTGAACCCTCTTCTTCCTGTTCTTTCATAATTCAGCTCACTTGAGTAACTTTCAATTTTAGATTGTTTTTTTCACTTTTGAACGTTTAATCTCTCATTCGCTTGATACTATTCCTTGAGCTATTTGATTCTCTTTTATCGGTTAAGGGAATGAACCCGTGACTTGTGTACTTGATCTGATGGCCATAACTTTTCACATATGAACCTTCACTGATATTGACAGCTCACCTTTTTCATATCATGGTACTGTCACTCTCTACCTCAAATCTTTGATTTAATTGATCTTCAGACTTCTACCTCATCCTTAACAACCATCTCTGCTATACTCCAGTCTATTGCAACTCAGTCTGCACTTCTGCATTGCTGTGTTGGTCCTCGTGTGAAAGTTCAATCCAAAATCCTAAAGTATTTTTAGGTCTTTTGTTGCCCATGCGTATCTTACTTGCTTAGCCAAAATTATCTGTAGTAGTCTGCATCTGGTGGCCCATACAATGCTCTTCATTTGTGGTTGTCTGCTCTCCATCATCTGATCTAAACTGCAGATACCTACCTAATTTTCAACCTAAGCACACTAACAACATCATTGCTAATACTTCTAAGTTTTGTTTATCAAATTCTTTACAACTATTGGGATTACGCATTCATATCTCGGACTTGCGATGGTTAAGTAAGAAAAAGACTTCGAAAGAGGACAAAGACGTATAAGGTATTATAATATGCATGGTTTGATATTGCGCCCATATTTTTCTATGGCTACTAGAAAATATTTAACGGGTACTCATCAATCGCCATAGTCCAAGGAGTAGCTTGTAAATTTAATACATAAACTTTTTGGTTGAAGAGCTTTTAGCCTACAGATTATGTGTTTTATTTGAAAATTCATCAAGGGTGATATCGAAGAGCTAGAGTGAGAATCTATGCATTTGGTATATTACCTCACTGTTCAATATGTACTAAATGTTACATGAAATAACTTGATTAAGAACCACATGTAGGTAATTGGACAATGTATGTGTGAGAAAATGTAATGTAACTTGGGTTTGCTTAATATCGTCGGGTTTATGATGATTATGAATTGTTAGCTTGCCTTAGCCTCTATACCTATAAACCTGCTTGGGTTATTTGGTCTTATCATGCATTGGGTCTGTGACGCATAATGTCACGTGCCGGGCAGGCCAGATTTCGGGGCTTTACAAAGGCTCTCGGGGCTTGGATAGCCTCCCTACAGTATCTCTCCTTACTCAATTTCTCCCTAGGTTGTGCGATCCTATTTAGTCTATCAGCCACCATATTTAACCCCGGGGAATTTGTTGCACATGTAGTGCAGGAAGTTCCCCAGCTAGCTTTTTGGCCATTTTCCAATAGCCTTTCATCATTACCCCGACCTCGTAGACACCATTCATTTGGTCTGTCACAAGCTTAGAATCGGTGAAACCTTACACCTAGACCACCCCCAAGTGCTTTACTAGGTTAAGATCCGATATTAGGGCCTTATACTGTCTTGAACTTTAAGTCTATTGCACATGAGATCCTGTACACAAGTCACGGGTTCTTCCCTCTACCTATAAAAGGGGAACAAAACATTCAAGAAAGACAAGCAAATGAATGAGATATTAAACGTTCAAAAGTGAAAAAAAAAATCTAATATTCAAAGTTGTTCAAGTGAGTTGAATTATGAAAGAACAGAAAGGAGAGGGTTCAATAGTCTATACTGAAAAACAAAAGCTACAACAGAGTTGAGTAACGGATCTATGCAAGGATCTATGTTCTTCAACTTTAACAAGTTAGCTAGCTTGTAAATTGGTTGTTTTGTAAGCCAAAAATAAGAAAATATTGAACTCACCTCTTGGATTGAGTAAACTGGTCACCAATGGAAGACTCGACTAAACTCTCGATTATCGGGTGATAACGAGTCACTGAACCAGTATAAATCATGTGTTCTTTATCTGTTTTCATTGTTGTGAGTCTTTAGAACTGTTAGAAATTAATCAAAACGGAAAAATAGAGACAAACTCACAGAGTTTGAGTCTCTACAGCATACTATTTTAGTAGTCTGCAAAGAACATCAGTGGTTGAAACCAACAATTCTGTTGCATTGCACTTATAAATTTTAAATCAACCTATTCACCCCCCTCTAAGTTGAACCTATGGATCTAACAATTGATATCAGAACCTGAATTTTCAGACCTAACAGTTTGGGAAAAAAAGATCATATCTTTATATTTATATCTGTATGAAATTACTAACAGTTTATTTTATGAAGAAAACATGGCTCCTCCAAAGCTACCCAAATGAGAAAGTTCAAAATGAGAAAGGCATTGAAATAGGAGTACAATCAGTAGTAATCATGGTATTGAATTTGATCAAATAGGATTATATGTTTAGTGCAATGATCATGGAATCAAGCATAATTTTTTAACACTTAAAACATCTTAACAAAATGGTGTAGTAGAAAAAAAAAACATGACACTTATAAAAGCAACTAGAACAATGCTTGCTGATGCAAACATACCAAAAACGTTTTGGGCAGAAGGAGTAAACACTCCATATTCTATAGCCAAAATAGATGCATTTTACATAAATTGCACAAGAAGACTTCCTATGAATTATGGAAAGGAAAAAAACACCAAATGTCAAATACTTTCGCATCTTTGGATGCATATGTTACATACATAACAATGATAAAAATCATCTAGAAAAATTTGATTCTATGACAGATGAGGGAACCTTTTTAGGATACTCCACAACTAGTAAGGCCTTTAGGGTATATATAACATCAGAACACTGATAGTTGAGTAGTCAATTCATGTTTCCTTGGATGAATATTATATATCCATACATGATGCTAATGTCTTTGATGAAGAATGTGCATGCATAGAAGACAAAAGCCCTGAAGATAAAGAAAAGGAAGAGCAATCTGGACACACTGAAGGAAAGAATAAACAAGCAGAGTCAAAGCAGCCCACGATGAAACAACAACTAGAAAACACAACTGTTGAACAAGACAAAAGGAGATGGATCAAGGCACATATACAGGATGACATCATTGGAGACAAAGGTGCACCTGTGCAGACTAGAAGAGCAACAACTGGAGAGTGCATGTCTGCATGTTTCATTTCAGAAATAGAATCAAAGACAACTAATGAACCCTTAAGTGATTCAAGCTAGATTGATGCCATACAAGAAGAACTAAATGAGTTTTAAAGAAACAAAGTATGGTATCTGGTGTCAATAACCAAAAATTATGTTCAGGAAAAAACTGATGAAAATGGAACAGTCATCATAAACAAAGCCAGGTTAGTTGCAAAAGGTTACTTACAAGAAGAGGGAATTGATTTTGATGAGATCTTTCCCCTGTTACAAGAATGAAAGTTATAAGAATGTTTCTTGCCTATGCTTCATATCAAGGATTCAAAGTCTATCAGATGGATGTGAAAAGTGTCTTCCTAATTAGAAAGCTGCAAGAGTAGGTATATGTTGAACAACCTTATGGTTTTGAAGACTTTGAACATCCACGTCATGTTTACAGGTTAGACCAGACATTATATGGATTGAAACAAGCTCCAAGGATATGGTATGAAATTCTCTCAGCCTTTCTGTGTAAAAATAACTTTTAAAGAGAAAAGGTAGACACCATCTTATTTCTTAAGAAACATAAAGAACATATATTACTAGTACAAATTTATATTGATGACATTATATTTGGTTGCACTAATAACAAATTAATTCAGAGATTTGATGTATTAATGAAATCCAAATTTCAGATGAGTTTAATGGGAGAAGTGAAATACTTTTTAGGACTTCAATTACAACAGTTAGGAAGTGAGATTTTTTATAAATCAAGCCAAATACCTGAAAAACACAGTTAAAAAATAGGGATTAGAAAATACAAGCCCCATGAAAACTCCAATGAGTGTAGCAATAAAAATTAATAAAGATGAGAATGGGAAGAAAATAACCCAAACAATGTATATAGGAATAATAGGTTCACTACTATACCTTACTGCAAACAGACCAGACATCCAGTGCTCAGCCTGTGTATGTGCTAGGTATCAATTTGATCCCAACGAATCCCATTACACTGAAGTAAAGAGAATCCTGAGATATCTCAAAGAAACTCCAAATCTGGGTGTATAGTATCCTAGGGAATCAGATTTTACACTAACAAGCTATTCAGGTGCAGACTTTGCAGGTTGTAGAATTAACTGGAAAAGCACAAGTGGATGATATCAATTACTTGGTAAAAAACTAATTTCATGGTTTACCAAGAAACATACCGCGATGTCAACCACTACTACAGAAGTAGAATATATAGCTGCGGGAAGCTGTACTGCACAGGTACTGTGGATGAGGTCACAACTTATAGACTACGCTATGATATTTTCTAAAACTCTAATTTTTTTTGTGACAATACCTCTAGAAGGACTAAGCACATTGATATTAGATATCATTTTATAAGAGATCATGTGCAATAAAATCATATTAAATTGGAATATATTCCAATAGAAAAACAAATTATAGACATTTTCACAAAGCCTCTTGATGAGAGAAAAGTTATTCAATTCCGAGATGAATTGGGTATGACTGATTTGAATCAATAAAATGACTAAAATACTCTAATACTCTACTGCATATGTGGAATGCAGACTACCATTATTTTTGCTCTATTGCACTTCTATTTTAGAAAAAGGAAATAACGTTTTAAAAACTCATTGCCTATAATCATATAATGATCAAATCAATGATTGAATCGACATAACGGCTAGTTAAAAAATGGCAACGGTAACTTTTTAAAGAGTATAAATTATGAAAAAATTTCAATCAAAAATGCTTTTACTCTATCACTATCTCTCTTTCTATTGCGCTATACTGCAAACTCAATTGCAAACCCTAGTTTACAAACTCTTTCGATTCACTCTCACAAACTCGAAAAATTCTATCAATTCCATTGAAAATGGCCAAGATTCGATGAAACACTACTAAAAACAATAAGTCTCATGAGCAACGAAGCCCAAAAAAGAAGGTTGAGTTTCAGACACGAGTGGTTCTCAACTTTGAGACACTAAGGAATGAATCAGATGAGGTAAAAGAGATATCTGATCTTATTCAAGATGCAGGCCTCAAGTATTTCTGTGAGAAAACAAGAAGGATATACGATGAGGAGGTACTCAATTTCATTGAGAAGGCAAACATTGTAAACGATCTTGAATTCTTCACATATACCTCCACTAAATGAATTGGGATCAACATCGGCCAAAATGACTTCGAACACCTTTTCAAGATTTTAAATGAAGGGCCTAAAAGCATCCCACTCTCTATAGTGACCGATGAAAGAAACACTATGCTCAGCGAAGAAAGACAGAAGGAAGGGATACGAGCTATGAAGAAATATATGTCTAAGGAACACAAGCTGTTTGCAGACGCTGTGAAGAAAGGAATTCTATCGAGAGAATTCTCCAAAGATCATTTCACATCTAACCAACAAAAAATAATGTGTGCAATTCTCACCAAACACAACCTCAATTGGGCTAAACTGCTCATGTACTAACTAGCAAAGGCTGTAGAAGGTAAATAGCCTCTATTTGGAAGAATCATCAACATCATTCTAAAGGAAAAATTAAAGCTGTACGACAAAGGAAGAAGGCTATGGACTGTGGCCAAGCAGATCGATGTAAGAAAGATAGGCAAGCAGCAAAAAGGCTTCTCAAAGAAGCCAACAGTAGTGTAGTCTATAGCAAAGGCTGCAGACCACCCTCATACGAAAGCTGAAAAAGCCTAAAGGAAAGTAATCAACAAGGAACAACCAATCAAACCGAAGTAGACGAAGGACACCAGAAGAAGGCTTAATCTACATACCTCAGAAAAGGAGATGATATCCGATCATCCCACTGAACATCTTATAGAAATGGAGACAGAAGAACAGTCTATACCAGCAGAAGAGCAGACTAGACAATCAACTGTAGCAGAAATTGAGGGATCATCCTCAAAAACATGATCACCAAAGGAACAAGAGCTTGCTGCACTTCATGATGTTAATATAGCATTGAAGTATCTGAAGGCGTGTTGATGAAAACCTTCAGAACCTCATATAAAAAGCTCAGAAAAGCTATCAAGAGATCATAAAAGGAGCTAAGTACACATTGCCATATAAGAAAGGAGATCAAAACTATTGAAACCAAACTCAGAAAGATGCAGACTGGACAATCACAGGATATCTGCACTGCAAACACAGTGCCGATAAGGACTGTTGCAAATGAAGCATTCACAACAACAATCATTCCAATCTCTAGTATAGGAATGGATTTGTCTGTGATTGAAGCTAATCGGCCCTCAACTACATTAGAAGCATGGGTTACAACAACAACCACAATGACACAATCTCCAAAAAAGGAAGAAATTATAAAAGCACTATAGACGGTCCAAGCCATACAAGAAAAGCTCCAAGAACATAGAGCCAAGACCGATGAAATGCTGGGCAAGCCTTTGAAGGAAGAAATGATCCAGAAGTTTATTAAACAGCACAAGATCCCCATCAAAAGGACATCTAAAGCTACAAGGCTAAAGTTTATTCCATCAAGACCAACCACAAAATATAGGATAAATATAGATGGCTCAAGGATAGAAATTAGAGTAGTTGATGGCATGATGGAGACAAAAATCCATCAACTAGTCCAAATTTAGAAATGGAGGTCAATAAGAAGAAGAGACCCACGAAATCTTACATACTATTCAATAGAGTTCTGAAAATCAAAGACTCAACTCTCAAGACAAGAAGGCATAAACAGACACAACAACAACACATTGAATATGTGAACACTCCTGAAGTGGAGGCCGAATTGAAAAGGCTGGTAGATAAGCATGTCAAGGTAGCAACATTGAAGATCTATGATTATCTCTTAAGAACACAACCATCAGGAGAAGATGATGATTTTCCATACCTAGAAGGTCATGATGATGATGATGACATCATTGATGAAGTAGCTGAAGAAGGGACCCAGGAGAAATCAATAGTAGAAGAGCCAGCAGCAGAGTCACTTGCAGCAGAACTAGCAGTACGGGATGAAACAGTAGCAATAGAGGCATCGCGAACTACGGATTCAACAGAAAGTATAACAGAAGAAGTCACTGCAAACTACCAGCAGACCATAAAACAAGCAGAGTTCGCCCAAGTTATCACACTTGAACTCACTCCTATATAGACAGATAAAATCATCATAGTGGAAGACGAATCAATGGAAATAAACCTATCGCCAACGAAGGAGCAGATTGCAGCAGAAAACATCCTCAAAGGAGTCATCCTTGAAGAAATCAACCAACACCTGATGAGTGACACTCCCTCTCACCAGAAGCGCCAAGATTCATATCCACTAAACCTCGAGTTTTCATCTCCCTCTTCATTTGGAATGGTGCAAAGTAGGGCAGATCCACCATCTGTAGATTTTTCTCAAGGCGTACTCTACAGTGGAAATCAGAATGATACCCCAGATTGTAGCTACGAGTCTGAAGCAAGCCTTTTGCAGATATCAGAATGACACCAATCCATGAAAAACTATCCTCTACTTCGAGAACACCAGCAGAGACTGAACCGTCCATAGACCAAGAGTCATCTCCATCAGAAACTGTAGTTGAATATAAACTCAGTAAACTGAATCAAGAAGTCTACAGCATACATCAGTGAACAAGGAATGCATTCAAGGAACTCTACAATAGTCTGTAACCACTTACAAACGAGTTGGAAGCTAAGAAGACAACCAGAACAAAGTGCTTTGAAGACTTCCTGGCAACTTTTTCCAATATGGCTGAAGGTCTTATAGATCAAATACAAAGGGCTAATGCCCTAAATCTTTAGCTATACAGGTTTAGCTCCTCAAAGTTGAATACGTTAAGGGGACAACATTCAGCTGACTTGCACAAACTACAAGCATCCTCGCAAGCCACCCAACAGAAGCTTACAGAGCACATTCACCACAATGACACGAGTCTTGATTTGCTAGAAAACAAGCTTTAACTTGAAACTGCGAAAGTCATAGTTGGTTAGTAGACAACCACCTTTGAACTGAGAGCCTTGAGAACTAAAATTGAGGTTCTTATATCTGCAATCAATGCTAACAAAAAAGAGAACAAGATAGCATAGAAAAGGAAGAAGCAGCAAGGCTTCCTGGGGAAAAACATAAGAGAAAGCTGTAGCTACGGAAAAGGCAGTATATGAGAAAATTACAAAAGAGCTCGAAAGAAAGTCAATAGCTACAGTAAAGGGAGAAAGAGCTGCAAAATGGCAAAAGCCTCAAGGGGAGAGAAAATCAAGTCATAGAACTCAGAGAGAGAAAACCCTACAGGAAAGGCTATCAGGGCACAGAACTCAGAGGGAGCAACCCTATACGGAAAGCTCTTTGTTGTACATTAGTCTAAGTAATTACATTAAGTTTTTCATTAAACAATGTAATTTAGAGCATTAGCTTATTGTTTTACTTAGGAGTTGTGTTATCATCAATTTAGGGGAAGATTGAAAGGAATGTGTCATCCCATCAGTTGTACAGAAATTGATGAACAAAACTTAGAAGTATTAGCCATGATGTTGTTAGTGTACTTACACTAGAAATTTGGTTGGTATTTGTAGTTTAGGTCAGATACAGGAGAGAAGACGACCACAGATGGAGAGAATTATGTGAGCCACCAGATTCAGAATACTAGAGAAAATTTTGGCTAAGCAACTAAGATATGCATAGACAACAAAAGACTTGCAAATACTTCAGGATCTAGGATTGAACTTGCAAAGGAGGACCAACACTGCAATACACAGATTGCATCGGATTGCATAGACCAACTTGTAGCAGTGATTGGATACAGACAAGGTCTCAATTGTACTGAGTGCACACTGAGGTGTAGCAGACTGAAATACAGCAGAGATGAATACAAAATGATGGGCCAGAGGTCTGTGGATCAATCAATTCAAAGGTTTGAGATTCAAAGTATAACAGTACGAGGATCTGGAAAAGGTGAGCTGTCAATATCAATGAAGGTTCATATGTGACCAGCTGATCTTGTACACAAGTCAGGGGTTCATTCCCTAATCCTATAAAAGAGGATCAAAGAGCTCAAGAACGACAATCAGTTGAATGAGAGATTAAACATGCAAAAGTATAAAAACAAGCTAAAATTCAAAGCTGCTCAAGTGAGCTGAATTGTGAAAGAACAAGAAGAAGAGGATTCACTAATCTGTACAGAAGAATGGAAACTGCATTAGAGTACAGTAAAGAATCTGTGCAAGGATCTAGGTTCTTCACCTTTGACAAGTTAGCTAACTTGCAAAGGGGTTGTCTTGTAAGCAAAAAATAAGAAGATAGTGAACTCACCTCTTGAATTAACTAAACTGGTCACCAAGGGAAGACTGGACTAAGCTCTCGATTATCAGTTGATAACGAGTATCTGAACGAGTATAAATCATGTGTTCTTTATCTTTTTTCATTGTTGTGAGTCTTTAGAAGTGTTAGAAAATAATCACAACAAAAAAACAAAGACAAACTCACGAAGTTTAAGTCTCTGTTGCAGACTACTAAGGTAGTCTTCAAAGAACATCAATGGCTGATAATAATAACTCTGTTGCATTGCACTGATAAATTTTAAATGAACATATTAATCCCCCTCCTCCCCTAGGTTAAACCTATGGATCTAACACCCCCTCATCTCGTCTTGGCAGGGTATGGGTCCTTTCCCTAGGTCTTTATGGAGGTCGGTCCTTTGAAGGATCCCGATCTGCTTCAAACCTTTTCACGGCTTCCTTCTTGATTAGCTCTTCGATGGCGTCCTGGAGGTGTCTTTAGTCCTCGATATCGTTTTCGTAATCCTGATGATATAAGAAAATACGTTGTAGAGTCTCGGTTGTTTTCAATGAGACGTTGCTTCTTGGGCTCCTTTATCAATAGGTTTTTCGCCCGACTCGCAAATAGCACCTCTTCCCTTGAAACATTTAAAGGAGTGTGCCGTGTATATCCGGGACCCTTCTTCTTGGACTTTTCCTTGTTCTTCTCACACAAAGATGTAGACCCCTGGTTTCTCTTCTATATTGAGATCGATTATCTTCTCTATAACGAGACCAGAAAGAATCATCATGCTTTCCTACCCTTGAGGTTTCCTTGCGGGCTTCTCTAAACCTATTTTAGGGTGACATTATCGCTTCGGTTGTCACATGCTGGCTAACTTGTTCCGTGAGAGTTGTATACTTCCAAGAAAAATTATGACTAAAGCTGTAAGCCAACCTTTGATCCTCAAGCCCTTGAATCAATGCCCTGCAAATATTAGTCTCCTCAGCATGTTTGACTTGCACCACCTTCGAGTTGAACTTTTATATAAAGGCCCTCAAACTCTCCCTCGGTTTTTTCTTCACCTCATAGAGGTGTTCCGAGGTCATGTAGATCCTTCTCCTATTGATGAACTAAGTGGTGAAAGCTTTTGTAAATTCCTCAAAGGAAGAGATAGATCCCGAAGTTAGTAAATTAAACCAAACCCAGGTAAGTCCACGTAGGATAGTAGAGAAGGCCTCGTAAATGGTTGCATCTTCTGCCCTTCTTAGGTTCATAGAGGTCCAAAAGGTCTGTACATGATCAAATAGGTCCTTGGCCCATCGTAGGGTTGGTAGTTGGGCATCTTGAACCTTTCATATGACACCTTTTGGTTGATCTCCTCGGTGAATGGAGTCTATTCTTAAACTAGTTCCCGACTTCATTCCTGAGTCTCGAGTTCCCTCTCTCATCATAAGGAAGAGCTCTTCCACCTTTCTTTCTGGGTCTCCAATTTCTCGTGGGAGGGGGTGTTGGACTTCTCTTCCTATCAAACCCTGCTCCCGAGATCGTTTTGCAGAAATTTGGACTTAATACGACTCCTAAGGTTCTCTTCAGAGTGTCGGTCTGACTCACCCAGTCCTTCGACCAACATCCAATTTTAGTCTTCCACCAACATTCGGTTTCTATTCAACTCATGTCAGAGGCCTCTAGGTGGTGGAGCGATGTGAGGGGGGATCCTCAAGTCGAGTATCGGGTTTGTTTTCAAGTTGGGTATCGGTTGGTGTTTTAATTTCTAGGTTCTGCCTCTTGTGTGGGGTAGCCTTTGGTTTTTGAGGTTGGTTATTTTTCTCATAATGATAAGAGTTTGATTTTGCATTTTAGCTTGGAGTGTACCCAGCATGTCAGTGGTGACCAAATCCTACTACGCTTGGGTCCTTGAACCTCTTCATCTCGACCTATCACTATCCCGATCATGTTTGTAGGTCGGGAGATCAGGTTGGAGTTGGTTAACACTCTAGGTCTGTTTGGGGGTTCCTATTGTTGTGATTCTTTCGAGTCATCAAATCAGAAGCCCACGATGAATGCCCAAATGTTTGTATGAAAATAGATAGAGGGCCTGGTTTTATGAGCCCGGGTGTTTATCTGGTGGATTTTATGTTTTTGGGATCCGATCCAGACTCTAAACCTACAATCACACCAGGAAACAACACATCGGTTAGTCGGACCAGAGGTGATTTTTCTCAGGGATCGATTTTGATGCTTAAGTTAGTAGGGAGTAGATATCCAACTAATAACTACAAAGTTGGGTCTAGAGAAGTTATCTTTTGTGGCTGTAAAATTAGGATATGTTTAGGATATTGTTAATCTTTACATGATTGACATTTTTCATCTCCTTAGAAGGTTGATGACTTAGTTATTCATAATGTGCCATATGTCCCTCCTTCATGGGCTCTTGGCTTAATGTGGGGCCTAATTTTGGACCTTTAGCCTATTATTGAATGCTAAATTTGGTACCAACACCAGTATATTCCACAAATAAGCTTCAGTAGAGCATCCTAACCCCTTCATCATCCTAAATCACTCATTCTTAAACATGAAAAGTATAATAAAAATCAATCTTGTTGATGCTCTTCATTTGGGTATATAAACAAATTATACAAGGACATCTCCAAATGACAGTGTCTTATTGTCATGCTATTAGGATTTAATTTATACTCCCTCCGTTCCATAAAGAATACAATGGGTTGACTTGACACGTGTGTCCATACAAAGTTTGACACGCGTGCAATGACGATCAAACGTAGTTTTTTTTATAAATTTATCATGAAACATCAATGATTGTGTAAGTTACATACTTCAACCTAATACATGTTACAGGACGATCAGATATGATTTACTATGAAAATGAGACTTATATTCATACATATCGAATAGTGTAGAATACATGTATGTTTCATCTTTTATAGGATAGAGGGAATAGAACTTAATGATTTATATCCTTTATACTCATCAAAATTCCCAAAAATAGCGAATTTTCCATACGAAGGAACTGAAGAACCGCTAACGAAAAACGGGACTAGATGGAAAATGTTATCTAAAGAACCGAAATCCTTAGTACGAGACAGAAAACGGTCAAGAACCGGACCGTTCCGTACCATGCACATCCCTGCTAGTGCACATATGCATTGTTCATTTAAATACAGTGTTGTTTGGTTGGGATGATAAAATATACTTATAGATGTTTATAACTGATAATGATAAGTTATAGTTGATTTTAATTTTTAAATAAGTATTTTGGTGTTTGATAAAATAGCAACTTTAATTATTTTATTTGGGCCAAGACAATTTTGACTCCTTTGTTAAAAAGAAAAACAGTTTCAAATATCTTATGATTTTAAGAAGAAAAATTACTTAAAAAGTTACAATTATGAGATATGTCAAACACTCCATACATCACAAAAAGTGCTTAAAGTTAATTTTGATCAACTTAAAGTTTGGCTAAACATCCCCAATGTTTTCCTGACTTAAAACTAGGAAAATCGCATCTTATATAGCCTGCGACGTGGAACTAGCATGGAGCTCGCTATCGTGTTGATACATATCATGATCAATACTAGATTTGTACTAGGGCTAAATTTTGTGAAAGTGCACTAAAGTTTAGAAATGCGTAAATGTAGCCATCAAAGAAGATCCTTACAGTTACTTCTCATATTAATGTGCATCACTATTCGCTAGCCCATTTTTGTTGACCTCTGTTGTCAAAGTATAATGGAAAGCAAGCTTTTCTAGATTCTTTTGTTAGTGAAAGACAAGTCAAATGATTTTGGTTCACCATCGTTCTGTTGTCAAAGTATAATGGAAAGCAAGCTTTTCTAGATTCTTTTGTTAGTGAAAGACAAGTCAAATGATTTTGGTTCACCATCGTTCTGTTGTCAAAGTATAATGGAAAGCAAGCTTTTCTAGATTCTTTTGTTAGTGAAAGACAAGTCAAATGATTTTGGTTCACCATCGTTCTGTTGTCAAAGTATAATGGAAAGCAAGCTTTTCTAGATTCTTTTGTTAGTGAAAGACAAGTCAAATGATTTTGGTTCACCATCGTTCTGTTGTCAAAGTATAATGGAAAGCAAGCTTTTCTAGATTCTTTTGTTAGTGAAAGACAAGTCAAATGATTTTGGTTCACCATCGTCTTCTATGACCAACAATAAAGATGAGTCCGTGAAGGATAAACCGCTCAAATCAAGCAAACAGAATTTCATCACATATACATATAAAGTATGTGATTAACTGTTCAACCTATTTTAGAAATAAAATAAGTTTGTAACAATAGATTGTCAAAACAGTTGTGGGGGAGGAGTAACCCGTACTTAATCTCACGATTAAATAATCCTAAACTAATAGTTACTTTTCTCACTTGGAAGATGGAAATGGAAAGATAGATTTCTGTGATCCTCTTTTCGTCCCATTGTGTTTAATGGGACTATTCACTTTTGACATAAGTCATAACTATGGAAAAATGACCGCCATTATGCTTAGCAACAATGGCTCCAGTTCATTAGTTCAAGGAACTTTAAGCATAATAATACTATAATATAATCAAATTTTAGAACTACTAATGGTCGTAGTATTGGATTTTAGTGTATTTTGAACAAATTTGATCATGTGGGATCCCTAACGTTGGTTTAGAACGAATTTGAACTTAACGTAATTTACGTTTATTGGATATGAACATACTATATTAATACTTTAAGCATTAGTTCAAGGAACTAATTGGATCATATTATAGTATTATTATGCTTAAAATTCCTTGAACTAATGTTCGTAGTATTGGATTTTAGTGTGTTTTGAACAAGTTTGTTCACGTGGGATCCCTATCGTTGGTTTAGAACGAATTTGAACTTAACGTAATTTACGTTAATTGAAGATGAACATAGTATATTAATACTCTCAAAACTTATAAAGGGTTAATGAGAAATTGATACTCAAAGTGTGATATTTGGTGCATTTAATGTGATGGAATATAATAAAGTGTTGCTAACCAATATTGAAATTTGTACAGGTGAAAAAGTGTCTTATAAGTGGGAGCTTTGTGATAAGGGTGGGGGAGTACCCAATTTTGTATGTGGGAGAGAATCTTGACATTATCTTGATTAACACACATGCGTGCGCGCGTCGGACTAGGCCGGGCCCCTGGTCGACAGGCTGCATGCATGGCTATTGGGCCAAGCCCAGTTATATCGTAGTCCAAACCCAAAGCTATTGGGGGTTAAGCGTATCTGACCTTGTCAGTTTTTGTGTGTGAGGGGAATGTAGGCATTATCTTGATTAACACACAAGCGTGCGCATGTCGGACTGGGCCAGACTAGGCCGGGCCCCAGGTCGACAGGCTGCATGCATGGCTATTAGGCCAGGCCCAGTTATACCGTAGTCCAAACCCAAAGCTATTGTGGGTCAAGCGTATCTGACCTGGCTAGTTTTTTTGTGCTGACTTTGTTGTAATTCTTCTCTTTCTTTGTTTTTTTTAAAAATATTTTGCATTGCAACTGAATGAGCGCAA
>LIEC01012014.1:5569-64908 GCA_001925005.1 Drosera capensis
GAGTATGATATATTTTGACAATAATTTAAATTTGATTGATTAATACGAAATCTTCATGTTAAATTGAAAACTTAACCGAATGAAAGAAATGAGCTTGTTTGATGGTAGATTAGAGGGTAAGGATCTGGTGTGATTTTATTCTATTTTTACTTTTGGGTTAAGATGAAGATTTGGTTGATTTTTCTGTAGTGTCACTGAGGAGTTGACAAAAACTTCGAAGGAATTTTAAAAGCTGGGAAACGCTGCCTTCATTTCTTAGCAGATTTGTCTCCTTATACCTTATTAGCTTATTAAAAATAAAAAAAACTATAGTTTATTGAAAAATATGATAAAAAGAAAACAGATAGTGTAGGGTCCAGGGGCTTGAACCGTTGCTCTTTTGTTATTCCTGATTTGCCCTCCAAATTTTTGAAAAAAGAAAAAAGATGCTTATCACTCAAGTATATATTTTATTCTGTTTGGCTTCTCCCCAATTTTTTAGGGGGTTTCATTTGACTGGATCCAAAAAATTCAATCTGGTATTGTTACCATTCAGTGTTTGCTCTCCCTTTTCTGTAACTGAATCTACTGTAATTTATTGGATTTTGAATGCTGAATTCAGGCACATGTTTATGACTTTTAATTAGGAGTTATGTGTTGTTAAGCGTCGCACCAACCTCACACGAATCAAACACAATACGTTGTTCATGTTCTTTCTCGTGACAATTCTACAACAAGAGCTCGTTTGACACAACGAAATACAATGAAGAAATTTGGTAGTACACCTCGCTGATCGCCAAAGCAAGTCTTGGTTTGGTATGCCGCAGATGATAGTATGGTAGTATATCATGAGCAAGAGAAGAACCCAAAAATTGTTCTATGATTCATGATTTCACGCTGTCATATGATCCAAGGAAATAGCAAGATCAGTCAAACTTCCTCGATTTTTCAGTTTGTGACTAAATATAGAAGTTGGGGAGTTTCAAAGAAATGAGTTTCATCTCCATATTTTTTTTCTCAAAGGAAAGTGAAAATTCTCTGAATCATCTAATAATGAAGAGTTAGCTACCCACTTCAACATCATGTAATTATGATCCTATAGGTTAGACCCCAAACCTCTAAAATAATGCTTTGCACCAAGAGTTTGGTATTGAGCCACATTTTATCCTAGCCATTTTGGAACTTGGACTATTGATATCTTGTTCCCATATGTAGTTTGAGAAGCAGAGGAGGATGCGCGAGGGGTTCGAGTAGATGGTAGACTTGGAGAGGGTGTGATATAATTTATAGAATGAAGTTTCCTGATGCGACTATCCATATATATGATATACAAACTTCTTATACGTGTGCGATACAACATTAAATAGGCGGACAATATTAAATAGCATATTCTCAACTATATGTCATATAAATAAAAGACTTTTGTAACACTTAATTAACAGCTCAATACATAATATTATCACAATATAGATTCTTAATATAGTACCAGAGCGAGGTTGGTGATTGCAGCAGATAAGCCACGAACGCCCTCGCTCCCCCGCCATGAGATTTGGGGAAAGCTCCTCGCCGCCACCGAGCCACCAGCCAGCCTGGAGCGATATCCCTCTCGCTTTAGGAGAAACCTGGCCCAAGCTTTCGCTCGGACCACTCAGCTCAGCTTCATGCCTGGAATCGGCGGACCAGATTTGTATTACGTGGCCCAGCATTGTGAATTTGGGCCTGGTCCAACCACCTTGTTGCCCTCGCTTGAGTCACAAACTGGCGCTGCCCAGCCCGCCATGCTCTCCTGGCCCACTGGGAACTGTGTCCTGTCAGACAACCATGCGGCCCATCCACGACCGAGGCCATGAAACGATCCTCCACTGACCGGTGCCGATGATGGCATCAGAACTATTAATCACCTTTGTTGGATAGGTTGTGAAAATGGCTGCTTACGGCTTTGTTCTTGTGGTTCTAATCACAACTTTTTGTATCTTCACGATTTGCTTCTATCCCTATCTAATTGATGTGCTCAAATCTGTGGAATAAATCCCATAAAACTCTAATCTTCATATCGAATTATTTAGAATAAATCATAAGCGGAAGCGTACCTGAATCCATAAGTGTAAGTCTTTAATCCGGGTTGAAGATCGCCTAGGGATAGGGTATCTTCCAGTTGATACACACGATATGAGTTCTCTCTCGCGATGGGATACTAGAAAGATGTAACGTTTGTTCAACCGGGGACCATAACCTTTATATATATGGTGGTTCTTAACCCTAACCAGCACATCATCAATTAGGATAAAGTCCGTAGGTATATTTACACAATTGAGCCATATACTTTATGAGATGACATATTAGTCCACTTAATATTAATATGCGTAGGATCACTAATATTTGGGTCAAACCTTCGTATAGTTAAATTGTCTATGTACACATAATATGAGTTCATTAATCCAACAAAATCATCTCTGCTGCAGAAGAGCCTATAGTACCAGTGCAGTTGCTAAAGATATCGGTAGTCAGGTACGTAGTGCTGCATCTAGATATTTGACATGTTAAGAAACTGGATCCATGTTAAAATTGGATTCTGCATCTGCATCTAAGTTTGTATGCCGATTTTGTTGGCTAAATTATTGAAATGCTTTCTCTGACAGCTGCTTGCCTATGGACGAAGGATTCCAATTGCTGAATTATATTCCAGAATTGACACAGTAGATGCTAGCACCGTCAAGCGTGTTGCAAACCGCTTCATCTTTGATAGGGTAAGTTTGAGTTTGTTACCACAACCATGTATGCATATATGTATGAATAGTTCCAGTTGCGAGTACTTCTCCTGTTTTGCCACTAGTTACTTTCATCGGAAAATTCTGAAGACATGTGATATCTGCTTTACACAGGAGGTAGCTGTTGCGGCGATGGGACGGATCCAAAGCCTTCCGGACTACAACTGGTTCAGGCGGAGGACATGGGTATCTTGTTCTACTTTCAATTCCTTGCGTCCTATAGTTTTGACCACCAATAATGTGGTGCTGCTTGATGAAAAACAAGCTTGATGCAGTCGACAAAGAAAGTTAGAATAAAGAAATACAGATGTTCATTGTATTATTCCCTGGTTTTTGGGGATGACTACAAATATGCTTTTGAAGGTTGATGCCTTTATACTATAGCCCATAATCATGGTTTTCATTAGTCTTCTTTTCTTGATACTGGCGACCCGTATTGTGTCGAAATAGTTAATGTGATCGAGCTCCTTCAGTATTTGATCAATCATACGCATCAACCGGAGGTTGTAATTGAAACTCTGAGGAACGCAGTGAACCTCACACATTATATGATTTTACCATGTACATTTATATGTATCACACCGATGAGTCTCGGCACACCAGATGCCAAAAGAATTACATCTATATATAAACTGTCAAATGAATTTCCATCTGATTTGAGATGTGTTGTAATCGTTTCTGAATCTTGTTAAGGTCCCTTTCAGGAGGCAGGATTGAGGAAGTTCTTGAACCACTGAACTGAGTCCTTCGCATGTCGCTTTGTCTTGTCTCCATAATCGACGAAGTATAGACCAAATCTGCTGGTGTAGCCTGCTGCCCACTCCCAGTTATCCAGCAGCGACCACGCGAAATACCCTTTCACATTGCACCCGTCTAACCTGCATAACATAGCTAGACGTTAAGCATCATCGTCGCTACGTAACGGAGATAGAAGAAGCGAATGCGCATACTTTATTGCTTCGAGCAAGCTCTCAAGGTAGTCGTGATGGTACTTGATCCTCTTCTCATCCTTCAGAGCGTCCTTGATCGGGAGAAAGGGGTAGTTCCCATCATCCACTCCTACAACGAATCACAGAGGATTAGTTTCATGTTAAACCATCGAAAATGCCTGTCATCTAATTGGTTTGTTGCGGTAGCTAGACATATGGCATTACCATTTTCAGTTATTACTACAGGAGGGTTTCCATATCTGTCTTTGATATAGTTCATCAAGCTTCTCATGCCGCGGGGAACGATGTACAGCCATATCGCGTTGGCCTTGTCTCCGATCGGTTTCCCTCCTTTGCCAAACGCTGCAAGCAAGAAACACAGATAATGAAAGTTAACTAGGAGAGGAAATCAAAGGTAGGAGGGAACTTGTAACAACTCACGGGAAGTTGTAGCGCCAGAGTCCGCTAAAGAGTCATTGAGCAGAATCCCTATGATGTTTGTCTCATTGTGTTTTGCATACCACGTTGTGTAGTGATTGATGCCGACAAAGTCTAATGAGCCTTTCAGCGAAGCGGATTCCTCAGCGGAAAACCTTGGTAAGCGATCTCCAACTCTGGTCTTCATTGAACTCGGGTAATCCCCAAATATAATAGGATCCAAGAACCTTTGTACATTGCGCAAGGAATGTCAGCAATCTAAGCCACTTGAAGTCGTGAAGCGAAGTGACCATGAAATGGGAGCAGAAAACGAGTTGAGTTAAAAGTTACCATCCGAGCTGAAAATCTTGTGCTCTCTGCGTCGCTTCAATGTCCTTGGTCGTGTTCGTTAAGGGCTCGTACCAAATCACATCAAGCGCTATGCCGATTGATCCTCCCTGGATGTGCTGTAGGAAATTTTGAAGATCATAACCCGAAGAATGAAAAGAAATTAAACTGTTCTAGGATGTCGGAATCTTGCAACCCGTTATCGACTGATGTTCATTCTTGTCACTACATTTTAGACTCTATTTGCGTATGTCGTTCGTGGTATTCGTACCTGATACTTAGTCCTGTAGATGTTGACCACTGTGGCATGGGAGAGGAGCATGTTGTGGCCAACGATGTAAGGCTCCGTGGCGGAGTTCCCCGCCCTGCAGAATAGGTGGAGGAGGATCGAGCATCGCCCTGGTGCAAAGAGGCCTACGTCATAACCTTGGATCGCGACCGTGTGTGGCTCGTTTAAAGTGATCCAGTGCTTCACTCTGTCCCCAAACTTCTCAAAGCATGTTTCTGCATAAACTGCGAAGTCCTCTCTGTTCAATCAAAGTGATCACAGTTACTTGGTTGCAAGTTTGATAAGGTTGAAGACTTTCAGAAAAGCACCGAGCCAGAATTTTGAGAATGTATATATTTGTTACATGATTTGAGGGCTGAGCCATCCATTGTATCTGTCTTCGAGGGCTTGAGGAAGGTCCCAATGATACAGGGTCACATATGGCTGAATCCCTGCAAAGATAAGTAAACCGACATACATGGAGTTGAATATATAGCAAAATTCTCTTTCAGCTGGTTTGAGCTTTCATCCGTCACTTTTACATACTTACTCGAAAAATGACGTACCATTTTCGAGTAAGGCATCAATAAGAGAGTTGTAATGATCAACGCCGGCTTGATTGATTTGTCCAGTTCCATCTGCATAAAAAGAGATCAACATGACCTACATGGTTTATGCTAGGACAATTACCATTTCAGCGCGCTTACTTACTGGGAAAGATCCGCGACCATGATATGGAAAACCGGTAAGCATCCATTCCCATGTCCTTCATCAATCCTACATCTTCCTGTTCTTCAGACAATCGAAAAACCTATGGTTAGAACCCAAACCAGCCCGATGATGCTTGCAGAATTCGAGCTGGTTAGTTAGTCTACACTTACATTGTATAGGTGGTACTGGTCATTGGCTATATCTGCATTGCTGAAATCTAATATCTTGCCTGCAAGAGCATTTTAGCTATAAGAACAAAGAATCATAACACGATTGAGACATGAGATTAAGGCGATTTTTAATCTTTGAGAATCGATAGTAAATAGACAAACATGTAATATAGTACTACCAAATGTATGGGCAAATTTGTCCCAAATGCAAGGTCCTCTTCCATCCTCCTTCACCGCGCCTTCATACTACATAACGGACAGTGAATAATACGGGATGTATATGAGAATCAAACAGAGAAACAGAGTCGAACAAGCAGATAGCCAGCAAGTTTGTTTCAGGACTCGCCTTGTCGCAAACATTATCACGAAAAATTACGATTGTAATGCAAAACTTGAAAATTAACCGTGCTTGTTACATTTTTTTTATCACTCTCTTGTTATTAAAAAAAAAAAAAAAAAAACGTTGATCATGCTTGCAAGGCACAGATAAGACTATGGAAGCGGTCCGCAACTTTTCTTTCATGGACATAATCAAATTTCTCTTGTGACTCTCAATTAGTACAGTTTTTGTCATTTTCATTTTCATTCGATTCAAGAATATATACTGATTGCTTCCATGGGCTATAACTTGTAGTGTATAATCATAGTACCTTAGTGTGTATGGTTTGATTAGAAGGAATAAGCAAAGATTATTTTAGCGTTGACTAATTGTGAGTTCTATAATTGCCAACCCCAAAGATTCTTCGTTGTTGAACCAATAGTATTTTTCTCCACTTGATTTCGTGAAGTTGTTCATGCTCTAACAAAGCATGTCAGAAAACCCAAAGGTTGTTGTATTCATAAGAATTCTTTTGCGAGGTTCGTAACGAAAATAACGATATATACATACGTCACAGGAATTGTGTGATAAAACGGTGAATGGCTGGACGATTATTCACGGGTCATGGTTTCACATTTTCCAATTTGCAAGCAGCCAAAATGCCTTTGCTTGATCAACTGATACTAACAAATTTTGTTTCCCAAAGTAATCTGAAGGCAAGCGTATTCTCACCCATGTGAAAGAGCTACTCAAAATAACTACTGACAAAGAGAATTCTGTCAAATACATATTCTAGACCTTTGTACTGCATGGTGGTTTCTTCATTGGGTTATAAATTTTATTTTCTCTCTCCCAAAATAAATGTAACAAGTTCAATGTTAAGTCAAAAAATAGCAATGACAAACTCAAAAAATAGAGATAGAATAGTATTATTTTGTTATATTTTGACATGTCTATTCCAATGCATCATCTAGAATTTAGCGAAGAGAGAATGAAATTGATGAGAGAAATGGGTAGAGTTGTAGGGAGATGATATTATAATAAAATCATTTATAATGCTAAATTTGATACAAGATTTAATAATTTGTTAAAAAATGATCACTGACATGCTAATTTAGGACATCATTGTAGCTGATTTTTTCAGCCCAACATGCTAAATTTGGCTTTTGCAGGCCATTTTGACATCTCATTGAATTTGTTTTAGTATTTTATTTTTTATATTATTCAATATGTATTTTGAAGAGTTTTGTTATTCATCTTTAACGATATAAAAAAATTACGTTACTGATTAAAATTGAAATATATAACTCAAACTATCATTAATACTGTACAATGATTTTACAAAAAAAAAGATTTTGATATTTCCGCAACATAAACCAAACTTTGACTTAACAAATCTTCAAATCAAATTATTATATTTATTTTAAGAAGAAGAAGTAATATTTATCTGGACAAACCCAAATCATTAGGAGATTCATGAATAAAAATGCCATGTCTTAAAGTTTCAAACGCAAAATAATTGTGTGCGAATACGATCTCACACGCACAAAGTTGTGGGCATTAATGGAGGAACATTCTCACGCACAAAGTTGTACACTGTCCAATCAAAAGATAGGATACTTTCTTACAATAAATGCGCTGTGTTTCATACACTATCACGCACAAAGAAGCATATCTGCCATCAAAAGATCTTGATAATCTCCCAAAAAATCTCACAGGATCATTTTCATTCCCATAATAAAGTGTCGAAAAATCAATTATAAAAAAATCCGAATTGATGATAGAAAATATATAAATTACTATATCAAAAACTGAAATACAGGGGTATGGTGTCGTGATACGTACCTGATAAGCGGCGGAGGCAGTTCCAAAGACGAACCCCTCGGGGAAGCTCTTCCTGCTAATATTCATGTCTCGAGCATAAGCGGCGCCAAACGACATAACAAGAACAAGCACAAGAACAACAACATATGACATGAAAGGCTGTCTCATAATGCCTCTTATAATACACATTGCGGTCGATCAGTTAGTCGTTCGATGAATATACTAATTTGTTTGACGACGTTGATGATGGAATACGAATATATACAGGTTGATTGAGTGTAGACGAAAGGGGATTATATTATGCTAATTATCTCATGGGGATTTGTTTATGTGTGAATATATAAATGTGGAGGGATAATTGTGGTTGAGTGTGGAGAAAGGGGATGAATGAGTGTTTGAACTGGAAATGGCGAAACTGAACAGTGAAACAATTATGTGCAGTTTGTATGTGATTTTGTGAGAGCTGACAAAGGAAAATGGTGGTTGTGTTAAGTGGTGTGGTGGTGGTCGATCTATTATGCTTAAATATCCTGTGATATTTGTAGGGGTATTTGACCAAGCAACCGCATTCTTAGACTTCCACGATCTCATCGAATCTTCACATGTTATTATCATGTGATAATGCATCCATCGAGGTCTTAATATTTGTGTTATGACGGATCGAGTTTTGATGGAATTAAGAAAATGCAATATCTTCTGTATTTATAACAAGGTAAAAACTGTGAATGTTTTGTGATTTTCGTTGTTTTAGATTCTATCATTGATACGTCAAAATAAATTGTTTGTAGAATGTTCAATGAAACGTTGGATTTTTCAATATATGGATTAAGTAATGCCGATTGGAACAACATGATAAACATTTTAGATTCGGTTGAATGAAGCATGAACGTACACGTTTGATTGCATGACATATATTAGCACATGACTAATCAAACATCCCATTTCGAAGACTGGATAAATGCCCTTACGTACAAACCATGCTTGTAATTTCATGATCATTAATCTCCGATCTTCTGTAGAATGATAAAATGCCGTGAACAATAATACGTCATGATTACGTACATTCCTACCTTCTTAGACCCCGTTTATGTGATGAAATATCTGAATAATTATTAGTGTTGAATAATTTTTAAAAAGTATTTGTCAATATTGTTAAAATCAGAATTAGTTTCTCCACAGCCACATAACAAAAAAAAGTGGCTTGCTTCACACCACATTCAAAGATTATGTTTTCTCTATCCTATTTGACCCTGTCATATAATTTTATGTATCGATTTTTTATGAAAATTGATAAAAAATAATATTTTTTAAACAATAGTGAGATTTATTATAGGAGTTATGGAAAAAAAATAATGAGTATGTTATAACATATGATGATTGTTTTGATATTCTATTTTTTATGGTTATTAAAATAAATAGAACTTTGCACGAACCAAACTACTTGCGAGTAGTTCGCGTTCGACTCGACTCAATTAGAGAATATAAAATTACTCGAATAAAACTCAATTTTTGGATCCGACAAACTATTTTTTTCGACTTGTAAGATCGTGCATTCTTGAAACTCAACTCGAACTCTACTCGATTTGAAGAGTTTACCTTTTTTTTTTCTCCAAAATTTGATGTTTTTTCATTCGTAACAATAAGTATATGGAATTTTTGAAATAAAGATATAATTAAATGTTATATGATAAAAAAATCCAATTTCTTACAATTACGCACTAAGAGTAAAAAATAATGGCGTTATTATTTTTATTTAGACTCATAAATTTATATTATAAATTGAATTTTTTATTATTTGACTCATAAAATATAATACTAATATCATAATTTTTATTCTATGAAATAATACATAATCTTAATTTGATTCATAATATTCGAGACTCACTTAGATATGACTTGAATTCTGTTTCGATTACTATCCGACAAACTACTCGAGTTCGACTTGAACTCGAACGGTTTCTACTCGACTTCGGCTCGAACTCGAAATAAATAGTAAAAGTTTGATTTAAGTTTGTCAAAATTCAATCCAATTCGATTCGTGAACAATTCTAACAATACGTATTGAAAATATCATAAGTAAATTAAAATAACCTAATAAAAATTATTATAAATAAATTAAGATGGAAGGAGTACCACTCAACACAAAGCGTACACACTGCAATTGGACGGTAGGATTCTAGCTAGAACTCGACAACTACTAGTAAAAAGCTGATATTTGTACGTTATTGGATTGAGTAGCTTAGTTCACAAACTGAAACAGTAATACATAATCCAAATTAACGGAAAGAACTGTTTAAAACTCATATGTTAAGCTGAAGAAGTCAAGGAGACTAAAATAAGCTCTCAAATACAGTGTCGTGTCGTACAATGAAGTTAAAACATTTCTTCACTTTTCACACACAAAGAATCATGTTTGCCGTCATGCTGTAGATTAAACCGAGCAGACTAATTATTCTACAACTTTCTTCAAATAGAATGGACCGACGGCCGACCAGTATTATAGTTGTTGATATTAGCATGGACCTGAACTGAGTTGACGATGCAATTCATTAGGAGCAATTTTGTATGAACTCCTATTCTTCTGCATCCATCCGATTATTATTACGATCGAATAACTCTGATCTTGCCATAATCGACGATAGGGCTAAATATTTATTATTATTCCTAAATGACGATGCAATATATTTTGAATCGAAGACTCAATATCATAATGAACTTATGCTCGTCACAATAACGCACATAGTTCTGTCACGGACATGATTGATCTAAAGATGATGAAACTTATGCTCGCTACAAGAACGCCCATACTTCTGTTATAGACATGATCCGAAGGTGATGAAACTTATGCTTGTCACAACAACGCACAAACTTCTGCCACGAACGTGATCTATAGAGGATGAAACATACGTAACCGAACCTGATCAAACAAGGCTTTGGGCCGATCCGAATCACAAAAGAGAAGCCCAATAATGAAGGCCCGTACGCAACTCATCGTTTCTCTAATCAACGGAAATCTGAAGCCTCAAAACGCGTCGTTTAGTTCTCTGAGACATTCACCACACACAAATGTAAGACGACGACGAAGAGCCGCCGCTCGCCGCCGGCGACTCAATTCTCCGACCAAGACCTCACCGACGAAGCCTCCGCCGGCGTCACAGTCATCACCGGCTACTTCGGCGCCGGAAAATCCACCGTGTGCTCACTTCCTCAAACGCTAAAATCCCCAAATTCAATATGATTTGTGATTGATGTTTGGAACTGTGTGATTGTAGCTGGTGAATCACGTGTGGAATTCGCAGCACGGGAAGAGGATAGCGGTGATATTGAATGAGTTTGGTGATGAGGTTGGGGTGGAGAGGGCAATGATCAATGAAGGAGAGGGCGGCGCGATGATGGAGGAGTGGCTTGAGCTGGCGAATGGTTGCGTTTGTTGTACTGTCAAGCATGGTTTGGTTCAGGCGATGGAGCAACTTGTTGAGCAAGGAACGGTAGACTCTCGATAGGAACATGTTATCTAGCATTATGTCGTTGTGTGCTCGACTTTAGATAGATCGTTGTGCGGGATGTGTGACAATTTAACTATGAGACTATTTAATATTTGTTGCTTTGGTTGTTTTTATCTGGTTTTTTGTTAGGATTGATCATATATTGCTAGAGACTACAGGGTTGGCGAACCCTGCGCCACTTGCATCGGTCCTTTGGCTGGATGATCAGCTGGAATCTTCCGTCAGGCTTGACTCTATTATCACTGTAAGCTTCCCTATACGATGGTTGGACATGTTTCAATGCGGTTTTTTGCTCTAAGAGAATAAGCTTGCTTCTAGTTAGTACGATTTCAACGTTTGGTAGGACATGCGCATTTGTTTTTGAACAAGCATTATTGTTTGAACAGGTTGTGGATGCCAAAAATCTCCGGTATCAGCTCAAAGGGCATCATGATTCATCGACATTTCCCGAAGCTTACCATCAGATAGCTTTTGCGGTATTGGTTTACCATTCTTTTCTTTTACTCAAAATTCTTGTTTTAGTAATAAGCTCTAGCTGAAGATGTTGAGCCGTGTTCGCAGGATGTGATAATACTGAACAAGATTGATTTGCTCGCCCCTGAAGATCCTGAAGGTAGTCTGGAGGATTTGGAGCAGGACGTACATATGATTAATTCTCTAGCCACTATCATCCCGTCTGTTCGTTGTCAAGCTGACTTGTCTAAGATATTGAACTGCCAGGCTTATGATGCTACTGTTGGCCCTTTCGCCATCCAATTCGCATCCATTGTTATCATTTGTTGGGTTAAAAATAAAAATAATCTGAACCGAGGTGTGATGTTCTGTGTTTCAGCATGCAATTAACAAGGTAGTGTTCATTGGTGAGTATTTTCTCCATCAGTTTTAGGATTCATTGGTAGTAATCATATATAGTTGCTCATATTTGCTTGATATTTGTCTCTGTTTGCTCTGTTCCTTGTGGTGTAGGCCATGATCTAAAAAAGAATGTCCTTGAGGACTCCCTTAGATCTTGCATCAACACTGCATAAAAATCCATGGACCTTTTACGGATCAAGGTAAACTGTTCATTATAATGCTGATTCGTGCTACTCGAGACTTGTAAAAACAATTAGATTGCGGTGATTTGTGAAGGGTTACATTCTAGCTTGGGATCATGATTTTGAAATTGGAGTAATTCTTAAATGGAATTTGTAGTGTATGAGATTTCAATGTGTATGATAATAACGATGTGGATAAGCGCTATGGATAATACTCCGCGAGAATTAATTGGGTTGTGGTTGTCAGGAGAGAATCAAAATATTTAATATTGTATACTTGCTATTTTATTTTTACTCATCTACATATCATCGAACCTAAAAAATAGTTTGGATAGGATTATCCTATCCTATCATGCATTCTAGTTTCTCGTTTGATACTAATTGAAGGTTTTGGATGGATGATGTATTAGTGGAAGAGGTTTTAGATAAATGATATAGTAGTCGAAGGTTTTAGATCAAAGATGAGGTTAAGTTGCTTGATATATGAAGAATATGTTCAGGTTTTCTATATTAAGAAAACAATTACTTGACTCACAATTTATTTAAGTTTATTGTTAAACCATATTAAATTTTTCATTATAGGTTTTTGTTGTGTTGTCCCTGCTTAATCCTATATATAATATCGAGAGAAAATATTGTAACTATAAACTTCTACATTGTGACAATTGGGGGAATCTTTGATTTCTTCTGGCATAGACTTCAGATATTATTGAGTCCTATAAACTCATATTTCTACATGGATTAATTGCCCAATTCATCATAAGGTGCATTTGATGGCACGCATGCCTAAGGAACATGATGATCTAAAGGTAACAGTTAATCATTAGTGCGACATCTTTCACATTGTAGTTTATGCTTGATGAATGATAATGCTTCTCATTTTAGCTGGTATATTGCAAGAAATCACCCAATTACGAGCACAGCCTGCTATCATATGCTCTGCTCTTCCGGTTAATAGAAAATATTTATAGATGTTTATAACTAATTGTAATCCATTTCGTCAAGAAGTATGATTCAAATTGCATCCAGACTAGTTGAATGTTACCAACATACTACATGAATGTTACCAATATACTGCCTACTCGTGAAAGTCTATGCTCTTTCTCGCTGTATGTAGAAATCAGTTCATCATTTTCTAATTGACTTAAAACTTGTGATACGAGACTTGCCATTTGGTGCAATAATGACAATAAACCTTGAATACTATGGACGACTTTTACATCTTTGCTGTCGTACTAAAAATCTAAGATGGGTCCTTGAAGATGCAAGATACCATTACTGTCAACAAAGGTGAAAATCGACAATGACCCTCGAAATCCCCACGACATATACATGTGCATTGTATTTCTATTTTCGGAAACTGTTCTAAACTGCTTAGATCTACTGTGTATATTCCATTTCTCTCTTGTAAATCGGCTTATGTATCACGTTACACGCAATTAATTCAACTTAGCACGGCGATCCTATGAGGTTAAATTAAAACAACATTATTCCCACAAACCACTGTAAATAATTGAATGTCACACAATTATTGATCTTGTCACCCTTGCTTCCCTATTTTCCCATCTAGTAGTGTATCTTCATTGATTTCACCCCAGATTAAGTAAACCAATTATTTTTTCCCAAGATCCCATGTAAATATTCTCATTAACCGGAACAATATTGATCTCAATCATTGACCACAGTTTGGTACAGTACAACAAAGGGAGAATTTAATTTACCACGACTCATCATGTGAGTGCAGGTGCACCACCCTCGCCAATGGCAACTCAAGTAAAATTAATTGGAACAGTGCAAGTAAAAATGGTCCGTCAAGGGAGCATCATGACCCTCCACATGGAATCCATCTCGCAGTGATGGTTGCGCCTTTAATTTAGACTCCCTGATGTACAATGAGTGATATGACAAGTATTTTAAAATTATCTTTTATCAAATAATCAAATATTATTATTTATAAAATTATTATTATTTTATTTTAAATAAATAATGATGTGTTTATTTGATAAATCATTAAGAAATGTATTGATTTTATAATTTTATAATTTTATATTCTTATGAGTGACTGGAAGAAATTATGAATGAGAATAAAGAGAAATAATAATGAGAGACAAGATGATATAATATAAAATAGGGACAACTTGAATTTTTTGACATTTTAAAGTTGCATAAAAATGTTATAATTTATATGAGGTATTTATTTTTAATAATATATCATAATTTATCCAAAATAAAAAAATTATAAAATAATAATAATATATTAAATTATGTATTTTAATTCTATGACAAAAAAAATAATTTTCTTATATCTTGAAATATATATCGTCTTACTTTTTTGGGACGATAAAACCCTTATTGTTTTCCTTATGAGACTATAAAAATTGTCAAAATCATCTTCATATGTTACAATAATCGTTGTTATAATAAATTTCACTTGTATCAACACCATAAGAAAAAGATAAAAATCATATAACTCGGGTAAATAAATTTATCTCAACTCATATGTACTTTAGTCATTGAAATGAACGAAATGTTATAAATGACAAATGACGTTACCTTTTTTTTTTTTTTTTTTTTGAAGCTTGCCGTTGGTTCATGATCATGCGCTACTACTAGATTATTACCATGACCAAGTAGTCGACCTGCTTTATTAAAAAAAAGAGATGCTTCACCCTATTTGTTTTGGTTTTTGTCAAACCACCTTTACTTAATCATACATGTTTTTTACTACTTGTTCTTTGTTGCATTTAACATTTGAAAATTAGACCATCCTCATCACTAATCATCATCGTCAGTCACCACCACCAACAGCAACACAACGGGGTTATTCCATATCCATCATCAGATCTGAGACTGAGAGCGACAATCCAACAACAACAAAAACAAAATACTAGCAGCAGCACGATAGGGTGATTCTATTCCCTCTCTATTCTTTCTCTCTCATATATCATCAAAACAAAAAACAATACCGTTTTCATCGGATCTCTCTCTCTCTCTCTCTCCTCCATTTCACAGAATCTTCGATTTTGATTTCATCGCCGTTTCGATTCCATCGCATTTTCTATTTTGATCGAGGAATTCTTGTTCGACATCGGACCGAGGAGGAATCGATCGGGGATCGTCGTCGGAATCCGGAGTCCGCCGACGGAGGCGCCGGCGTTGGCTAGTGGAGAGGAAGATTTTGAGGAAGATAATGCGACTTTGATATACGTTGACGATTTTGGTTCCGGTGAGGATTTTGATTTTGCTCCTGTTTTTGTAATTCGATTTTGGTAATGCGGTTAGTTTCTGGAGATTTGATCACTCGATGTTGAAATTGATGTCTGAAAAAGTCGGCGATGAATCTAAATCAGGAGTTCTGTTGCTTTGTTTCAGCGATTGATTGCTGTGGATTTATTATTTCTTGTACCCGATCTCGAGAGATCGGGTCAGACTGTCGATGCACTGATTTCCGCTGAAAAAGTCAGTGAATTCTGCGTGGAATCTGCGATTGACAGGGTTTTGTTCGATATTTCGATGTTTGATGTTTGATTTCGATGTTTGATATTGATGTTTGATTGTAGGACTTGGTCGTATCAAGAAGGTCAATAGCAGAATTTGTTTGTTAGTTAGAGAAGAGGTTATGGTTATCGAAATTCTTGGAGATTTAGGATAATATAAGTGGATTTGATCGGCTGCGAGTTGGTTGGCGAGGCTGTTACGATCTGGATATGAGAAGCTCGTGGCTCAGCAAATTGCCGCTGAGATTTGGCTCGAGATCGCGACAGAACTGGATTCTGGTCTGCCTCGTCAGCATCATTGTGGTTGTAGCTCTCCTAGGGTCGTCTTCAAATGAGTTCGAGCATGTGAACAACATTGCCGTGCCTGACATCTACTCCAGCTTTAGGAAGTTGAAGGAGCAAGCGTTGGTTGATTACTATGATCTGAGGTCCTTGTCAGGTGGAAGTAATTACAAGGTAAAGGAGTTTGAGTTTTGCGGGAAAGAGAGGGAGAATTATGTTCCGTGCTATGATGTTGGACGGAATCTAGAGGCTGGGTTCAAGGACGGGGAGGAGTTTGATCGACACTGCAAGGTGTCGAAGGAGGAGGAAAGGTGCTTGGTACGACCTCCAAAGGAGTATAAGATTCCATTGAGGTGGCCTGCTGGTAGAGATGTGATATGGAGTGGGAATGTCAAGATTACCAAAGATCAGTTCCTGTCTTCTGGAAGCATGACAAAGAGGTTAGCTAATGTTGTGCTCCTGTGAAATTCAGAGGCATATTTAGCTTAATCTATTGTGGGTTCGAGCTAGATTTTTCTTGCAGTCGTTCTTATTTTAGCTTTTGTATGCTTAGTTTTGCTCTCAGACTGACAACAAACTTGTCAGGATGATGCTACTGGAAGAGAACCAAATTACCTTCCACTCGGATGACGGACTGATCTTTGATGGAGTCAAAGATTATTCTTACCAAATCGCAAATATGATGGGACTGGATACTGATTCGGAACTTTTGAGTGTTGGCGTGAGTCTTTACTCTTTTGTCTTGTTTTGCTGTCCCTTTTTCTTGTATCAATGAGAAAATATTACCCCTTTTCCTCTCTTTATAAAAGTTGGAGAATATTTGCTTTTGCAAATTGTAGGTGCAAACGGTGTTAGATATTGGCTGTGGGTTTGGTAGCTTTGGAGCTCATCTGTTTTCTCTTAAGCTGATGACTACCTGTATTGCGGAATATGAGGTAACTGGGAGCCAGGTCCAGTTGGCCCTCGAGAGAGGTCTGCCTGCAATGATTGGAAACTTCATTTCTAAACAGCTTCCTTACCCCTCCTTGTCATACGACATGGTTCACTGTGCTCAATGTGGCATTGACTGGAATGAGAAAGGTATTTCTTGGGCTTCTTCAGTAGTATCTTCTTCAGAGTTCAGGATCTTTTTTTCTCTCTCGAGATTCTTTGTGTTTCTTGGGTCCTGGGGAAGAACATACTTTCTATCATGCTAACGGTGGTGCTTGATGTCAGATGGCATGTTCTTAATTGAAGTAGACCGAGTGCTTAAGCCTGGAGGATACTTTGTTTTAACCTCTCCAACTAGCAAGTCACGAGGAAGTCTATTGAATACAAGGAAGGGCAACATGTTGACACCAGTTGGAGAATTTTCTCAGAAGCTTTGCTGGAGTCCTGTGAAACAGCAGGATGAAACATTTATCTGGCAGAAAACTTCAGACACCAATTGCTATACTTCTAGGTGAGAGGATGACTTTACAACGAATGTCATGATTATTTGTTTTGTTAGATGAAGTTTTGAAAAGTGGTCAATTTGAATTTTTATACGATGGCTTGACCAGGACTAACTTTTCATAATTCTCTTTTTCATGCTATACCAGAATTTTTTGTGATGTTCTATGTTGTCTTTTTCATTATCAAACTTTTAGCTGATCCTTTTCTATTGTCTGGTGCTGTTACAGGCACGGTTACTTCCCGCTCTGCAAGGACGACCATGATGTTCAATCATACTATCGCCCACTAGTGCCATGTATCAGTGGAACAAGCAGCAGACGGTGGATTCCCATTCAAAATAGGTCCATTGGTTCTCAACTTACGGCTAAAGAACTTGAAGTCCATGGCAAGTATTAGTCTAGTGGTTCTCTTCTGTTACTTGTTTCTGTGTTAACTGAGTTAGCAAATCTTTAATCTGAGTGGCTATATCTAAGTTTACTGATCCATCAGGTGTTCAAGATGTAGACTTCTATGATGATCGGGAATCTTGGAAATCTGCCATCGGGAACTATTGGTCACTGCTTACCCCGTTGATTTTCTCTGATCATCCAAAGAGACCTGGGGATGAAGATCCACTACCTCCTTATAACATGATACGTAATGTCATGGATATGAATGCTCATTATGGGGGGTTTAACACTGCATTTCTCCATGCAAAGAAGTCTGTTTGGTTCATGAACGTTGTACCTGTTGGGATTCACAATACTCTTCCTCTCATACTTGATCAAGGTTTTGCTGGTGTCCTGCACGATTGGTAAGATTATTGGTTTCCTTCCATCCTGAGTTTGACGTTTGTTCATTATTCCATGACTAGCTGGAAATTGGTGGTTCAGTTGCTTGTAATAGTATCTCGAACTTGTTTAATGCTGGTACTGTGTGCTGTTGTGTCGAATGCCATATACCAAAAAGTGTGGTCTGGTTTTCATGTAATGCATGCCATTGCAGGTGCGAACCGTTTCCTACATACCCTCGAACTTATGATATGCTTCATGCGAGTGGTCTTCTATCACACTTAAGTGCAGCCAAGTGCAGTATGATGCATTTGTTTCTGGAGATGGATAGAATTTTGAGACCGGAGGTATTATTTTCTGTCTCTTACCTTTTTTTCCTTTTTTGGGGAAAAATCTGGTTCAAACTTGCTGTACCTCCTGGTTTACCTTGAATCTGGTCTGATCAATGAGATAGAATATCGCTGTGGAGCACATTTCTACGTTTACTCATCAGCCTAATTAATGATAACAAACTCAATTATCCTGGATACCTAGAAAGTAAACAATGAAATGTGTATCTTTGTTGAATATCTGTCTTACATTGCCAGGGATGGGTGATTCTTTGTGATAATGTTGGAGCAATAGAGATGGCTCGCACACACGCTGCACAGGTCCGATGGGAAGCAAGGGTGATTGACCTCCAGAATGGAAGTGATCAGCGTTTGCTTGTTTGTCAAAAACCCTTCTTGAGAAAATAAAAGATTTCATGACAGAAGTTCACTCATAGCCAAGGCCTAACAATGCCAGCTCAGGTAATTTCCTAACCATCAAAACCTTCAGTAGAATGTGTGTGCAAATTATTAATTTAAAAGTATTTCTCGTCTCATGACGGCAAAGAACCCACTTTTGGTAGAAGTCGCATGAAATAAACTTGTATCTAACATGTTCCATTTTTTGTTTGAAACATACAGTCATAGTCAATACATGTCTGATGACACCTCCTTTACTACCATCACATTCAGAAAAAGGTCTTGTGAGAAGTTGATGAAATATGCTTGTAGAAATTTCTTTTAAGCTTTCAACAATACGTTACTCTGAAAAAGATGTAATCCCTCACCGGAAGATTCGTATGCAATGTTATCTAGGACTCTCTGGTACAGTTTGAGATTGGCCATTTTAGTTGCTTTCTGACCTCTAGCAATTGCTTGCTACAGGACACTGGTTTGCACGACAACATCTACTGGGTTTTTGTTTTAGGCCATAGACAACCCTCCTGAGGATCACCTCCCGCGCCCACCAAGGGCAGGTCGGAGTCTGTAGATTGCAAGAATACTTGTTGCCAGTATGTAGAAGCAACACCTGCTGCCGTGTCATTTTTCGATCATTCATTTATCCATTTCATTTTTCCCCTTCACTCATCCCTTCAAAGGTGTTTGTGTTTTGTTTGTCTGCTCAACCTGATCTTTTTTCTGGGTGTTGATCTATATCATTTGTATCGAACAACTTACCACTTCAAGAGAAGAATATCAGACATCTCGGAATTGTATCAAAGCTTCCGAAAATATAGTGCAGATCCTTTTGAGATCATTACAAGTTATGTTCTCTTCTTGATTTGATTCAGAAGTAGTTCTCATCAAATCATGCTACATAGCCACGCCGAGCCTTTTATGTTTTATGCTGCTGCGTTATGGCTACTGATTTGTGTTATCTTTTCTGGTTTCAGAGAACGTAACTTCCATGGTTTCTGACTAGCGTCTTGTTTTTGTTTCTTTTCTTTTTCCCTCTCAAAATTGGGTCTTGGAGCTTTCTATGCGTTGATTTTGGTACAAAGTGCTACTTGGGACGAAGCCGGAAGGGGTGCATGTTAGTATTATGTTCAACTTTCTTGCACCTAGCCATTGCTTGAAAATGGCATTTTCTTGTTCTCTGTAACCATGTATCAGTTTATGTATCGAACTGCTCATTAAGTGGTACAGTGTATGAGTGTCACTGTAGCGCATAAACTTAGCTTTATATGGTCAGATCATGAAGCTAGAAAGGCCAATAGCAGGCTATGAAAAGTTGGGCTGAAATTTATTCCATTTGCTAATGCTAATCATCTATGCTGCATTCATCCACAAAGTGGGAAGCGTAACAGAGCTTAAAGAAACTTACAGATACCATGATAACGACTTACATAGAGGCCGACTCGATAGCACGAAGAAAATCACGCAAATTGAATCACAAAGCAATATGATGCAACTGAAAGATAACATTCAACTAAATATCAGTTTCCTGGTCCTTGGACCAAAATATACAGCCATTTAGGGGGTGCTTCCGCGCCAACTGCAATCCATCGTCATACTTGACAAGGGCGAGGCAGTGATCGAAATGTGGCTGCAACATCCTTTCGTCGACTCAATTCTGCTGTAAACACACAAAGAAGATCAGATGTTAGTATATGCACTGATGGACAGAAGTTTTCAGTGACAAACTTCTATCAAAGGCAAATTGAACAAATAACTCACTTCTGGTTCCTTCTCCTTTTGTGCTGCTGAGGAGGAGGACTCTTCGCCTTTGGGATTTTCCTCGCCTGAACCAAATAATTTCACGAAACTGAATCCACCATTCAACACCGATTCTGAAGGACAAAAAATGAAGTATTGCAGTCATGTGGAATTGATAGACTCACCTCCGTCCTCTGGCAAATCGGAGGTCCAAAGAGTAAGATTGTCCCTCAGAAGCTGCATAATCAGTGTGCTATCCTTGTATGACTCCTCGCTCAAAGTGTCCAACTCGGAGATCGCCTCGTCAAATGCTTGTTTAGCCAAATGGCACGCCCTGCAATTCAATCATGTTCATCAAAAAACTAGCACAAACCGGCTTTACATTCCTACAAGATAGATTGACAGATGAAGGAGTATGTATGTCTAGGAAAAGTTAACCTTTCAGGAGAATTCATGATCTCATAGTAGAAGACAGAGAAGTTCAGTGCAAGGCCAAGACGAATGGGATGGGTCGAAGGCAGATCAGTATTCGCCGTGGCAGAAGCAGCCTAGCAGTGTGATTCACAACGCGGTAGACATGAGTACAGAGCCTACAAACATATAGATCAGAAGTAAAGGAGATTGAACATGCCTCATAGCCCTCAAGGGACTGCTCAGCTGCCTGTTTCTTTTCATTGTCTGTCTTGAACTCGGCAAGATAACGATAGTAGTCGCCTTTCCTGGATTTATGTACAAATGAAACTCAGATTTTATGTGGAAAACCCAGAGGTGGTGAAATACCACAAATGGTCAGAAGATCCGCTAGCCAAACCAAGAACATTGCGTCGAAGAAGACATGACAGCAAAAACATGTGAACGTCAATGTCACATAGCTCTGAAATCAGCCAAATAGCCATCCCGATCAATGTCACAAACAAACATGACTTGACTTACATCTTGTAGTAGAAGACTGTCGCTTCTCCGGTGCCAGCATGAGGGATCAGATGCTTGTCGATGATGGCGAGGATATCTTCACATATCTTGGTGAGTTCCTCTTCCACCTTTTGGCGATAGCCCTTGATAAGCTTGACATTGTTCTCATTTCCCTTGGACTCCTCCTTCTGCTCGATCGAGGACATGATGCGCCATGAAGCTCTCCTAGCACCGATCACGTTCTTGTAGCCTACAGATAGAAGGTTCCTCTCCTCCACTGATAACTCAAGATCTAGCATCGCGACCTTCTTCATGCTCTCAACCATTTCTGCATAATCAATCATCAAGCAGATCTTCACAAAATGAATCCATTAGAAAGAGCAGAATTATCCTTTGCAACAGATTATGCATTTTCGCTATAATAATCATACAAGGCGTCCTTTTTTTTCCATTGGATACATAGATCTCATGTTACATATAAATTTGCACTGCAAATCAATCTCGATTCATTTTGTTCACCAGGATTTAATTTGAACTATGATCATCATACAGACTATTTACGATTACAAAGGCCAATATATCTCATCTTGTATGCAATTGCAAATTAATTTTTAGCTTGATCCTAGATAGAGAAGCCTTGAACAGGAGACAATGCAGGAAAAAAAGGACACAACACGTATCATATGGATATGTCAAGATGTAACCATGAACGTACCATCATATCGTTCAGCTTGTTCGGAGAGCTTGGCCAGGTAAACTTGAGTCTCCCTCTCCTTCTCCATTGAAAACAATCGGCAATGTTCCTATGCTTGAGGATAGAAATCAAACAAACAAGAACTTGAAGCTTCAAACACCAATATAAGAAAACTTTGTGTTCTGAATATGAATGAATAAAAGAAGGCAAGGACAGGGAGAAAAATAGAGGAGCTTCTAAAATGAGGAAAATGTGGCCAATTTAGAAAGTTTGGAGCAAGTCAAATGGGGAAAGAGCGACCAGATCTCCAATGAGTTTCCCATTTTTGAAAAATGTGGTGACTCGTTTTAGGATCTTGCATCCTTTGCAAGATGATTCCATCGTGTCCTATGATTATGGTAGGAAATGTGATTAGTATCAACACAATTTGAGACATTTTACGGTATTCCGAGATCACAACATATAGCATATGTTTAGGGGATCATCCCAACCCCACATGATAAGCCGTTCAACCAACTCCTCCAAAAAAAAAGAGCTCAAGGGATTAAAATTTGTTGGGTGTGGAATTACTTTGTGGTGTCCAGATTTACAGACTATTTGGTTTTTCAAAGGAAAATCCTTCGTAGCATATACTCGTCGTCTCTCATACGATCAACATGTCACGATATCATCTTTCGTGCATGAATATAAGAAGGCTGATTTTGTATTGCCAAATTTACATGGCAATCAAACCCCAGTGTATAATATTCTTACCAAATCACTCGATGCAATTTCCCAATCTTCATTATGATGATAAAAACAAAACTCATTTGATATAGTCCGCCGGAATTCCGTGCCGCCTGGCCCATCATGGTCCTGAAATCTGGTCTGTTCCCGGCTAACAGCCCACCGGTGTAGTCGAACCAGGCAAGGCCCTATTAGGGCTCCCTGCAGCTCGATTCTGTTCCGTACGACCCATTCTGATAAAACTTACATTCGTTATCATTCATTACTGAACAGAACTAGCCAAGACGTAATTACTCAATGATAAACAATGTTTTTGTCAATCATATGATCAAATGTTTAATATTGTTGCGATCCGGTAATTGTTCCTATTAGAATTTGAAACCGTGAACGTAAAAATGATTGAACAAAGTAGCCGAGTCATGTAAGAATGTCGAAAAAGTTCGTGAATTATCTCGTCACGTAAATGCACATCCAAAAGTTAAAGGGTAAAAGTGTCTGACGAAGAACATAAAAAAAGGGTGCATCTAAAATCGACAGGACACATCACACATCATAAAGTTGAGCAAACTTGGTAGGGACCCTCCCATCCACTGTTCCCAGATGACATTAACCCTGGTTAAGTTAGTTCACCTAACCATGGTATGGTTAAAAAAAATTGTACCGTTGGGGCTGAATTTATAACCGTTGAACGGCCAACATTGCAAAATGTACATTTACCTGTACGAAGAGTACAGTGCCCATGTATGCAAATCAAAACGACAAATAAACTCCTAGCCTTTGGTCATGTTCCACGGAGTAACAAAACTATGGATAAAATGTCGGCCATATATGATAGTGATAGGGATGCAACATCATAAATCGATAGATTTTGTTATGGTCATTGCATCATATAGAAAAGGGGGTTAAATGTCATAATTTTTTAAACGATTCGTGTTTCTAATTGTAGTCATTGTTTCCATTTTTACCGTTCTCCTTGTTAAAAAAAGAACAACGATTTGTTACGGTGACATATTGACACATAGATTCTTGTTTCGATTTCAGTGTCAGTTTCATTTATCGAAAAAAGTTTCCCTAAAGGACAGTAACGGGCCAAAATTTACACCTTGATTTATCATGTGATATCTGACCTTCACATGAGCCAAATCCTTTTTAACAGGAAAGAAATTTAAAAATGCCCATTCCCCTTGACCTTTTTTCTCTACTTTTTATCCCTTTCATGCAAACCAGCAACACCTCCTCAAAAACTGTATAAATAGCGTTTATTCCTCATGAGAAAAACACTTTACCAAAACCCAAATACAAAGTTCCACTTCATATCCTCACACACCATATAGACAGTACACAAACTCTCAATCTCACCCACCTCAGTTCAAGAAGAAATCAGATTTCTCATATTCTGCCATTGCCAAATCTCAATCTTGTACCAACCATGGCTCACTTCATTATCCTTGTAGCAGTTCTATTGTACAGCTTCAATGGCTATTCAAGTAAGCAGAACCAAACAAATCCATCTCTCCAATTTTGCACCAAAACCCTCAATTTCTTGTACCCATTTGCATTTTCATGTTTGAGCAATTTTCACCATGTTTCTGTTTCTGGGTTTCTGTTTTTTCCTCTCTTTCTCAATCTTCTTCAACAAAGACTGCATTTTTACCATAACACAAACCTAGATTTTCTGACAGGGTTTTGAGGAGGACCAGATATACACAATTGACAGACCGTTTCCTCTCTCCATGTTTATTATAAAAATCCCTGAATTGTGTGATAATGTGAAGATTAGTGGACTAATGTGCTTGTTTATGTGGTGATTTTAGGTGCCAGTTACTGTATCTGCAAGGATGGACTGAGTGATGCAGTTCTGCAGAAAACCATAGACTATGCTTGTGGAGCTGGAGCAGATTGCTCAGCCATCATTCAAAGTGGTTCATGTTACTCACCCAACACGGTCAAAGCTCACTGTGATTATGCTGCTAACAGCTATTATCAGAGAAAGGGCCAAATTGCTGGTTCCTGTGATTTCTCTGGAACAGCTACTGTTTCTGCTTCTCCTCCAACCAGTAAGAATCGAAATCCTGTGTTTTGCTTCAGTTTATGATATTTGAAGGGGTTGGTTTGTGTTAGATTTTTGGTTCCTGGTGTTGAGTGAAAGTTCTCTTTGTGTTTTTTGCAGCTGTTGCCACTGGGTGCACTTATCCTGCAAGCACCAGGTATGTTTTGGACCCTTGGAATCCTGCAAGATCTTATGTCAAACTTTTTCCTTGGCTCTCTTCTGCATAGCTCATTTTATATGTGATATCTGTCGGTTTCGCAGAATAATGTGGAATGATTCGTAAGTTCTGTGCACCTCGTTATAATCAGACTAATCTTTTGGATTGAGATTTATTTTAATTAGGAAAGTTGACATTTACCATTTTTTCCCATTCCTTAATCTGTTTAAGAAATGGTAGTGACCTATGAAGATTAGTCCGTTCATCATCTACCTGCATTGAATATGGTCAGATTAACACAGTTAAACTGTAATCTAGGGCACATTGATGAGGTGAAAGCTGGTAGATCGCATTAGTATCCTTCAATTAAAAGCTGATGTCTCATATCTCACCCACTTCTATAATTGCTCCTTTTTTTTCTTTTTGGAAGAGTAGGTAATGATGCAGAGACCACTATCTAAAATCCGCATCACAAAGCCTTAATCTCAACCTGACATTTCTCTAGATATATCAAATCCTGCTCTGGAATATATATTGATTCTTCAGGATATAAAGAGCACCAATTTTGATTCAGAGTCTCCAAAGTCTAGGTAGAACATATAGTGCAGATCTATCCAGCACACCAAGTAACAGCCTTTTTAACAACCCATAAGCAAAAAAGTTCAGGATTTTTTAAATAAATAAATAAATTGCGTTATATCACCACTGTTCTACCATCATCTATCATGGTACTGGAATTTCATTATTTTCTTGTCTTTTACCTTCACACAAGATCTGAGTAAAGATTCCATAGCTTCTTCATATTTACTCCTGTCGCTTTCTGCTAGTGCTTTATTGCTCATGTGATGTTGGTCACAGTTGATCTTAGATGAGTAGCCTAGCTCTCTCTAGTCTCCACCCCTAAAAATTTACCCTCTGGGCCTCAGTATAGTGAAGTGTGGTTGTTTTTCAATCTTGATTTTTAACAGTATCCTTGACAGGCTTTAGTAAACTGAACTGGATCCGTTGTATTCTCTCTCGCCGAGGAGCACCCAGCCTTTAGCTTGCAGAGCGAGCTAAACATATGACCATGAACTGTTATCATGAGTGTCAGACCAATAGATCAACTAAATCATTCCTCTAGCTAATTTACTGCCGCCCAAAGTGCAAATTTATTGAATAGTCGGATGACATTGTGGTATAGGATATGAATAGGAAGAGGAAGTTGGTGATTGCTTTCAGCATGGTTGTTGTAGTGTTGAGAGCAATTGTTATATCTTAGTGGGTATGTTTGCAATTGCAACAGCCAAGCCGGAACTAGTACAACAACCGGGACATCCACCGGAACACCCTCCACCTCCACCACGTCGTCTGGAACATCCTCAACCGGATCAACCGGCATTTACGGGACTGGGGTGGCTCCCACGAGTTTCTCTGATTCAAGTTCCCAGGATTTGCCGCACTGCTCTATTTCCGAAACTCTGACCCTCCTCCTCTTCTCTTCCTTGCTCTTCTTTTGGAGGCAATGAGTATGGGAGGCTCTTTGGATGAAATTTTTTTCAAGGGTATGGATATGGGAATCAAAGCTCGCTGGGGTTAATTTTTCTCAGCTGTGAGGAGTTGGGAATTTGATTCCCCCCCACTTTGGTGGGAAACATGTAGCTTTTGTATAACTAATGGTGATTAGAACCTTATCATCACTTTGGTGGGAAACATGTAGCTTTTGTATAACTAATGGTGATTAGAACCTTATCATCTCTTTGTGTCTTGAAGCAATTTATGTACATTTGGAAAGAGTTTAGTAAGGGTCAGGGATGGTGTTTCCATTTTCTATTGCAATGAGAACCTCGTCGTGTTTTGGGGAATCGCTTGAAGCTTCGCGATGTTTGAGGATCGTCAAGTTTATATGAGGTCCATGAGGATTATATGTGCCTAATACTTGGGTGGGAGGGGTTATCAAGTTTAATCCGTTCATTTTTTATTTATATTGGATCACATCTCAAGATGAATATTAAGTGTAATTTTATAATACGATTATAGTTTTGATATTTTCCTTCTTATATCATATTTTAATATATTTTTCTTTAAATTAAAGTTATTTTATGTGCATTTTACGAATAAAATCATGTAAAAAAAGCAAAGAAAAATAAAAAAATGAAACCATAACCAACTTGAACCAGAGCCAAAATCGACCATGAAATCGGAATTGAACTCAAAGATTCCGGTTTTGCTTTATCCTTCTATTAAATCGGAACCGTGATCAGGTCTACTTCAACCTAATATTCGATAAAAAACAAGATTTGTATTCATATGTATAAAATAATATAAAATATGTATATGTTTGTATCTTTTGTAAGACGGAGGGAGTAATATTTTATATGTTTTAAAATAATCGTAACATTTGTACATATAAATCGTAAATTATCGATGTTACGAATGATCCACGAGATGATCAAATAATTTTTTTTTGTAAATTTATCGTGAAATATCAAACATGATCACTAATAAAAATTTATATCATATCGTTTACTTGTAAAAAATAAAGTATCAAAATAAATAATGAATAATATGATTATTACATAATATTATAATTATTATGAAATAGAGAAAATATAAAATTGTTATTATTTATCAATATCGTTTCAACGACATAGGATTATAATTTGTTAATATCATTTGATAAAGGGTGATGACGTACCCACATCATGCGTATAGGCTTGGATTCTTTCTTCTTCTTTTTTTTCCATTTGCATTTTATCATTAATCTTTTTTGACTTAAGAAGAATCACGTAGCCATTTTCATTATCAAATATAATTAAGAATATAACAATAGTTGAATTTTGTCTATTGAAAACATTCTCATTTTGAGTAAAATACATTGAACATTTGATAATATATCATCCCAAATAGCTAACCCATTGAAGTTGCTCCAAGATTTGAATGCAAATAGAGGCACACAAGTTTTTGGTAACACTAGCCAGCTAGGCTGAGAATTTAAACAAGTGATGAAATTTATTACATGATTGGATCTTAGTCTGTGATTGTGTTTCGAGGATATTATTAACGGTCGTGAGACGCTAGGTAGTCCATACAATTTGAGTAGTTAGGATCGGCAAAAAGGAACGAGATTTGAGCTCAAAAATATGATAATATGTCGTGATCATTGTGTTAGGTTTCTATTATATGTTTCATGTGTTAACCTCATATTGTCATCAAGATAAGTGATGTTTCATGCGTTATATTTACTTTTTCCAGAGTCAAACTCATTTATTATGCCATATAAAACTCACAGCACGATCGCTTCCCTCCTCCTTCATCATATCAAATCATATCAACACTAGTACTTCTTTGGTCGCAAATTCTCAAATTGAAGTTTGATTTTTTTTTATCATTCAGCACTGTGAGGGATTACATTGTATTTTTCAATAATGCAAGATAATTACGTCAGATTGAAATAAGTAATTTAAAAAGTTTGATGTTTTTATGATACAAGTCAAATTTCATCTCAACAAATATATAAAGTCAAATTATTATATTCAATTTGGTCATAGATAATAACAAAATAGGGACAATTATTGGTGTTGTAGCAACCATCAACAAACTGTTAAAGAACAGTTTTCATCATAATATTTAATGTTTAAAATTTTTAGATTGAATCTCAAAACATCAACTAAAAAATTAGGAAATTAATACTTCCAAATCCAATTTTTATTATCCAAGGCCATGTTGTGAGATTGGGATATTTTTGCCCAAAAAAATTAGATGGGCCTAATGTCTTGGAATTTTTATTTTTTGCCTTGGAAGTATTGCCCCCAAAAATTATCCGGTGAAAAAAATGATTAAAACATGTAATTTGGTTGCTGCATCTAGATCTATCACGGTTTCGGAATCATCAATTTTGATTTTAAAATCGTGGATTTCGATTCAAGAGAAGGATAAATCAAAATCGAAACCTTTTGGGTCGGTTTTGGTTCCGGTTAAAAACCGTCAATTTCAATAATTTTTCGATTCAATGACGCCTTAGGTTTTTAGTTAAACATAATTTGGTTTTTTTCTCTTTTCGTTTCAACATCGTCTTACGTATGAAATATATGTCGAATTATATCATTCGTTAAAATCGTCTAAATAAAATATAATATCAGATTGAAAAATATCAAAACACATATATCTTTATAAAAAAATTATATTTAATGTTCTTAAGATAGAATTGATAGTAAAAGGCAATGGATCAATAATAGAAATTAAATGTTTCAACTAAAAGAATTTAATATATAATGAGTTTTTAGATAAAAATAATAAAAATGAACTAATGAAGATTTCAAATTTTAATAAAAAAAATAGACGGTTTGAAAATGAAATCAAACCGACAATTTTCGATATTATTTTTAACGAAACCAAAATCAAACTGATATCTTAAAATTTAATTTCGATTTTAATCTATTTCGAGTCTATTATGATTTCGATTCCCAGATGACGGTCGGGTCCAGCTGCACCATTCATTTTCCCAACAAAATAAACCCCAGCCACAATATAAAGCACAGTTTTACATACTCCATGAAATCAGTGTAAAACCAAACTGAAAATGGAGAGGTCAGGGTCGAATCTGACCACCTCGTCGTCGCCTTCGCCGGCGGCGGCAGCACTGCGTCCAGCCGGCGGCGGCGCTCACAGTTTTCTCCTCGAGTCCTTCGTCGCTCTCGCCATCATTTTATTCTCGGTATACGCTCTCTCACTATCTCCACTCTTCGATCATTTAGAGTTTCGGCGAGCTCCGTCGTTGTTAGGATTTCGGAATTGAGATTTGAGCAACCAGGCTTCGTTGATTGTCGATAGTGATGGTGTGTTTTAGATTCTGTTTTGTTGTTGTGTTTGATGAAAATGAAACTGTGGTTGTTGGTTCTGTTGTGAACTCTGACGCTGTTGTGGTTACCATTTCTCAACGTGCGGTGTGTGGTTTGGCATTGTTGGTTTAGAAACACTGATTTCGATCTTAGTGTGGTGCTTCACGTTAGGGATTGGATGATCAAGTGGAATTGAAATAGTTGTATTATGAGTTGTTTGTTCGTCGATTTTGTGTTGTTGCTTGGTCAGGAGGACTAGGAATCTGAAATGTTTTGTTTTCGTATGAAGTTCAAATTGGTGGAACTTTGTTGGTGATGAAGAGATTATCCTGTGCCCATCTATATGGTACTAATAAGGAAAATGTGAGTAGTATTAGGTTTGATGTGTTGCTGTAATGTGAAGAACACGAACTGGTATTAGCTCAACCAACAATCACAAGGTCTCAACCCAGACAGTATGTAACAACCAAGAAAGAATCATCAACTGAACTACACCTAGAACCTCTCCTATATATATAACAAAAGGAGGGCTATTACATGATGTAAAAAGTGACTTGAGAACATTACAAGAGTAACAAGTGACTACTATTTATGTCAGTATATCGTATATGACAATTGCGCTCGGTAAACTATTTAGAATTCTCTTCTCTCAGAGGATGCTCGATGCAGGAGATTTCGGTGCAGGTCTGTATCTTAGAAGTATAGTCTTTCTTAGTGGAACTTGAGGTTTTTGGAACAGTCCAATACGAACTTGAGGTTGTTGAAACAGTCCAATTTTCAGAACAGGGAAAGACCGATAAGATGACACGATTGTTGAATTGGGTAATGTTACTTGTAGAATTCAGTCTCAACATACTGTGTTCAGCAGGACTTATTTATAGGGATTGTTTTGTTTGCATGTCAGTATTAAGGGATACACTTCTGAATGTGACGGAGCTCATAAGTGATTAATGAGATACTACTATGATTAAACAGATAATGGCTCTATCCTCAACGCATAACAGCTTAACTATCGTACATCAAGTGCCTGAGGGTCATGTTGGGGTTTACTGGAGAGGTGGTGCTCTTCTTCAAACCATTACTAATCCAGGTTTGGATCTTCTCTTCTCTGACTTGCCTAAGTTGCCTTTGATCTTTTGGCATCTTTCGATTTACTGATCAAGAATTTCCAGGATTTCATGTGAAGCTGCCCTTAATTACCAGCTTTGAACCTATTCAAGTGACCCTTCAGACTGATATGGCAAGTTTTCCCTACCTTCAATTCATAGACCTTGCAAGTCCCATTACGTGTTTAAGACATACAGCGGCCATGTATCTATGCTATTATGCTTATAGAATCATTCACCAAGAAAAGAAAATTCAAACCTTTAGTTTGCTCATCTGTGCAGGTGAGAGATATTCCATGTGGCACAAAAGGTGGTGTCATGATTAACTTCACTAGAATTGAGGTATATGTATACAATGTTATGCACTTGTATTAGTTTAGCATTGTTATGTTTGTTATGTGTTTTGACGACTGCCGCATTCATCTCCATTCTTCACCTGATTTGACTCTGAATGTTTCTTTAGGTTGTCAACCGACTTCGTAAAGAATATGTTTACGACACACTTCTCCAATACGGTGTGCACTATGATAACACATGGATCTATGACAAGATTCATCATGAAATCAATCAGTTCTGCAGTTCTCATTCCCTTCAACAAGTATATATTGATATGTTTGACCAGGTGAGCTTTTTAAATACACTAGATTTATGGGAGGGGTCCCTGGTTGATAACAAGACAACGCTCGTGTACTTGATTCATGATTATTATTCTCTGATGAGTCTCCCCTTGAATATTTACTCGACTTTGTTCTAATACCTCATTCGTCTAATGTTTTTCCCAAGCACAGATGACAGAACTGGTTATCCTCCACTTTTCTGGATGAATGTCCTCGGAATAGAAATTCATTTTGTAATTTGGTCTCCGTTTTTATGAACTTCAAGTACCAATCTAATATGTTGTGGTCTAATTAACGTGAACTAATATGTACCTTCCATTATGGCTACCGTGTGTTGCTGTGTCAGATTGACGAGAGGATGAAAGAGGCTCTTCAAGTTGACTGCACTCGTTATGCTCCAGGTATCGAGATCATCAGTGTGCGTGTCACAAAACCTACGATCCCAAATACTGTAAAAAGGAACTTTGAAGCAATGGAAGAGGAGCGTACAAAGGTAATATATAGTTCTGTTACTTGCTTGGTTCGGCATGATCCTGTTGCATTCATGCCTTCATGGCTGAACCCTTTTGGGGTCACAAAACCTACCATCCCAAATACTGTAAAAAGGAACTATGAAGCAATGGAGGAGTGTACAAATACTTGCTTTGTTCCGATTCAAAAAATTGTTCCGATACAAATACTTGCTTGGTTTGGCATGATCCTGTTGCGTTCTTGCCTTCATGGCTGACCCCTTTTGGGGTCAAAGAGAGCTATTTATGAGAATAATCTGTCATATTGTCATTTGATATTTTGCCAGTTTGCCATGCTCTGTGGTTTAGTTCCCAGATTATGATAAAGCTAGCTCATATTTTCCTTGGAAGTTGAGCATTGTGGCTCGCTGGGATCTATTATAGACATAACTTCTTGTTCATTGGCATGCTCCATCACAATTCCCGGTCAGGTTCTGATCGCAATAGAGAAGCAAAAGGTGGCAGAGAAAGAGGCAGAGACACAGATGAAGATGGCGATATCCGAGGCTGAAAAGAAAGCCAGTGTAAGCAGGATTATGATGGAGCAGATGCTTATGGAAAAGGAGAGTGCCCAACAGCAAGCAGAAATCGATAATCAGATGTATCTTGCCCGTGAAAAGAGCTTGTCTGATGCCAATTTCTACAAGCAAGTCCTCCCTTTATTTCGCAAATCAATCGCCCTTCCTAGTAACATATTTGACCGAATTTGGTAGCTAACTTGGTATTCAATTACAGAGTGATGAAGGAAGCGGAAGCCAACAAACTGAAGCTCACCCCTGAGTTTCTGGAGCTCAGGTTCATCGAGTCCATAGCTCATAACTCGAAAATCTTTTTCGGAGACAAGGTAACCCTGACTTATGAGACTCATATTCCTGGGAACTCTCTGTAGTTTTCTGAATTCTGATGCCATGGTCCCTATGCAGGTCCCAGGTATGATATTCGATCAGAGGTTGCTCGGCAATTTCTTGCAAGAATTTTCCAGGTCAGAGAATGCTTAGCATGGTCATCGGTACGTGCTCTTCTACCCTGGTCATTGCCAACTTGAGCACACGCCATGAAACGTGGAAGAATCGAAGCGCATCTCGGATGCTTCTGAGTCCACCTTTGCTTATCATGTCATTCCTCTTCTTAGTTTTTGCTATTATGTCCTTTGAATATTCTCCGGCAACCCAAACCAGTTATGTGGCAAATAGTGTGAGTAGAAGATGTATATCCTTGGCATTCTTCTCTAGTTAGTGGATTATGGCACCGTTTTGGTTCCTATGGAATTCACAGGTTTCGGGCCGCTCGATATCTTGATATCTTGCGAATTTACTTGATATGAGTGCTGTTTCTTCTTGGTTCCGCCTGATATTCAAATATAGAATCTGTTGCTCTTTCTCCTGATTTATACTATTTCATTTTATTTAGTTTCTATCCTTTCTTGTTGCTACAGTGGGGATATTATAAGTTCATGTAGACTGGGGAATCAGATTGATGTCTCCTTCCGTGCAAGATGAGTACCCGTTATATACGGTCTTTGTATCAAACCAATCAATAGAAATAAATGTGTGATTATTTAAAAATTAGAATATATAAAATCAAATTTGGTTTTGTTACATGCTAGTGAATGGTAGACCGTATTAATTTCGAGTGTATGAAATATTATAGTTTTCGTTACGTTTATGTTGGATATTTGAGTCGGAGGCAAAATGGCTTTGAACTAGGTAACAACTCGTGTGGTTGTGTGTGTACACAACACAAGCTGACTTTCGGGTACTTGGTTTATCCATTATGATTTGTCAAGACAGCTAGGGATATGTCTTCGTGTAATAGAGTATAGACGCACGAGATGACATTTAGCCGCGGTACCCTCTCCGTCCATGTTCAATCATTTTAACTTTTCGACAAACCAGGTGTTAGACTACCTTGAACTCAAAGGTCTCTAGCTCCTCTCACGACGTCAATGGATCGTGACATCTTCAATACTAGTTTAAGCTGCTTTTATGTGTTAAAAGAATGTTTATTTTATCCGCGGTTAGAAAGATGAGAAAATAGGTTGAGTATCAAATAAAAGAAAAAAATACAAAAAATTATCCTAATATATAATTTTCTCAAACATATCTCCAAAACATACAATATGAAAAGAATATTTTTCAACCCACACGTCCCCTCCCTCTCTCTTCCTACGTCGTCGCCGCCGCTCCTCCTATCCCTGCTGCCATCATCATCTCCTCAACTCCATAAAACAATGGGACTAGTCCTGTATTTGAGTCAGGACTAAGACCTCAAATCAAACCAACACGAATGTCTCCCGTCTCCTACAATCAAATCAACATTTCAAAACTCCAACGAACCCCAAATCAAGAAATATCCAAATAAAAAATGTTTTCTCATTTTGATCGAAGAAAATGATTTCAAAGAGTCGGGATTTGTTCTGATATCTTATGATTTTGTTTTCGTTGTTGTTGGTTTGATTTTGATCAATTTTTTGAGAAAAAATTAAACTAATGCACGATTTGAAACAGTACATCCGAAACGTGGATTTACATGTCAAAATTCAAAAAACGAGTTTTTGTTTTGGTTGAAGAAAATAAGGTATGATTTTGTTTTCGTTATTGTTGGTTTGATATTGAGTAACTTTTCGAGTAAAATTAAAATGACGTATTGTTTCGCTTTAAATTAACGCATTGTTTAAAAAAAAACATGTGCATTCTCAAAACGAAATACCTTCAATTGCTTTGACACAAAATTAATATTGTTTTGATCTTGATTGAAAATATAGAGAGAAGAAAGAAGAATATGAAGTTCAATCTTTTATTTATTTTTATTTTTTTATGAGCATGAGTTAAGAATGAGAAACAAGAGGTGGTGATATTGATGTCGAAGCATCGACAACGGCAACGATATACAAGTGAAATTTGATATTAATTTAATCAGTCATGTTGTTCGTTTTATTTTATCGTCGAAGATGTTATGGACTTCTATGTTGGATTGGTTTGATTTATGTGAATATATGATCGATTTGGGAAAATGAGTGATGGGGATTATACGGTGTGGTGTTGTGATGATGAGGATGGGTAGTGATAATGATAGTTATTGAAATTATATGACGGATGAATTTTATTTTTTTATGTGGTATCATTTTTTTTTTTAATGTTTCGGGAATATTCCCTAAAAAAACCGGGGATAGAGAGTGAGGGATAATAAGTTTTCCGATCGAGAGGTTAAACTGTAAAACTCCAGGTCCTAGAATTTGTTGACGGATAGAAAAAAAACATTAGGGGAAATAAGAGTTGAATTTGTGAAAGAGTTCTAAAATTTAGGAATTGAGCTTTTTCAAAGACTTTTTGGTATAAATGGACAAGCATAATTTTTTCAGTGATTGAGTTATGTTCTTTTAGCAATTTTCCCGCAACAATTTGGTGATTTTCAGACAAGGTTACAAGCTAGTATTAGGTTCATGGCAAGATCAAAAAGATATTTCCTCTACGAATTTACTACATCAAATGTTGCTGTGAGGTGCCCTTTTTAAGTGGGAATGCTCATCCTTTTGGTCAAATCTTGCTTAGTAGTAAGTAGACTAGGGATTTATTTCAACTCCAAATTCCAATTTGCTTGCGCACGTATGTTTCGATGTCCAAGATGACGTGTTCAACCTCATCATTACCGTTAGATCTTCATTTGTTTATTGAAAAAAGTACATATTCATAATTTCATAATTACATCAAAATTAACAAACTTAATAGACTTATAAATTTATTATATGAAACTTAAAGTTTATAAGAACACGTGGTATATTTGACTTTGATAAGGTCATTATCAACGAAAGAGCTGCCCTTTTCCTCTTGATGGCAACGAATCATAATATTCTCATACTCAACCTTGCTCAAATATTCAACTATATTTCCCAATTTTCTTCCTCAAAATAAAGATTCCATGCAAATGGGTATCTACCAAATCCTATTGATTCAGAGCGAACCTACTCGTTTCCAAGATACCAAAAGCTCTCAGCTTGTTCCACCACAAAGGCTCACCGCTTCCAATTCTCACAATCTGGTCTGTTCTTTTTATACAACTTTGTGTTGATTTATACTGTGATTACTCAAAAGGGTTTCTGAATTGACGGTGGATTTGTTTTTTGGTGCTGAATTTGAAGAGTTCTCCCAAACACTTCATTGTCCAAAGCCAGCTTTGAGGTGAGCACTGTTCAGTGTTTCTGCTGGAGTTTGCTTGAAGTTGAAGATTCATTTTGATTTGGTGTTCTGTTGGGTTTCCTAACTCAATTTCTTCCATAGTATTCGTGACATCTGTAATAGAGATAAAAGAGCTTACACTTTGTCCTTTGTAGACTTTTCCATGACAGGAATACTTGTTTTTGTTTCTCAATTTATCAGCCCCTTGATGATTCTGTGGTGTTGATAATTGGGTTCAGCTCCAAATTTATTTTCAGATTGTGATATGGTGATTTGTGATGTATTGCCGTTGCGTTTCTTGTTTTTGGAATCGCTCATGCCTTTTTCATGTTCATTCCTAGTCTCCAACAAATGCGGATGTGATTTTTGTATGGTTAAACCACCCTGGATTCGAACTCGGTCGGACCCACTAGAGTGTAAAATTCTTTTACACTCGCTTTTACGACCAAAAGATTGAAATATAGAACTTGTTTAACCCGAACTCTCTACCAAGATCAACCAGAGTTGGTGAATAGAGCCATGGAAACAGGATTAGCATGCTCAGTGAGTTATTATCTTCGATCTTAAACATGATCTCAATTTAGAAATACTAATAACAGATTTTGTATTGCTGGTAACTTTGCGAAGTCGGATTAGGAGCTATTTCTTGTTCATGTTCATCGGTTTTATAAGGTCAGGGATTGTGACATTATCATCTGTAAGATTTGTTTGATTCTAATGAAATCTTAATCCCAATTTTCAAAAAAAAAAAAAAAGATCAACAAGACTTGGGTTTATACGTTGATATGCGATGTGACTTTGGAGTACATATTTTTAGCCCTTCATATAAGTAGACTAGTTATATTTCACTCTCCTTAAACACTGTGGATGACGGAAGTACCGAGGTGGTGGTTTTTTGTTCATGCGAAACCCATTACACATGCTCCTAACTTTTTTTCTCATCATATTCAGTTGCTCCTGCAAGGAGGTGCTCTAACGCAGATCGAAGATGTATGAGGTAGAGAGCAAAGGAGGAGCTATAGGATGTATGTTGCTCTCCCTATTCTTCCTGGGCACATGGCCTGCTGTTATGACTTCACTTGAACAAAAAGGGCGTCTTCCTCAGCATACCTATCTCGACTACTCGATCACCAACCTCCTGGCAGCTGTTCTCATTGCCTTAACGTTTGGACAGCTTGGAGATCCCAAACCTGGACAGCCAAATTTCTTCACTCAGCTAGCTCAGGTCAGTAACCCTGTCTGAACTCTGAGGACATTGCATTATGACTAGTGAAATTCACTTGAATGCTCGCTTTAATATTTGTCCTAATATATATTCAGGATAATTGGCCTTCTGTCTTGTTTGCCATGGCTGGTGGAGTCTTCCTGAGCCTTGGGAACTTGGCCACCCAATATGCGTGGGCTTTTGTTGGTCTATCAGTGACTGAGGTTATTACAGCGAGCATCACAGTCGTCATAGGTGCTGTTCTCGTCACATTTTTTTTTTTTAAACTGGCATGTCACATTCTTTATATATGAGCTATAGCATCTCTTGAGGTAGAGCTGACGTTGCTTTGGATCTTACCATTTCAGGCACAACGTTGAATTACTTCCTAGACGACAGAATCAACAAGGCTGAGATTCTTTTCCCTGGGGTTGCTTGCTTCTTGATGGCCGTTTTGCTTGGTGCTGCTGTCCATGGATCTAATTCTGCCGATAATAAAGCGAAGCTGGAAGGTGCTGCAACAGACCACGAGAAAGGAAACGGGGTTGGCATCCCAGTTGAAGCAGAATTCGGCACTGCAGACTTCCTTATTGAGCTTGAAGACAAACGAGCCATTAAGGTTAATCTCTTACTCAACTTCAGTGAATCGGCAATTTCGTCCCTTTTCTCCAATCTGTGAACTTTTGTTGAATACTATGGACGGATTTATTTGCAGGTATTTGGCAAGAGTGTATGGACTGGACTAGCCATAAGTTCGTTTGCCGGCCTGTGCTTCTCTCTTTTCTCTCCATCGTTCAACTTGGCCACGAATGATCAGTGGCACAGATTGAAGAAAGGTGTTGACCATCTGGTTGTGTACACTGCATTTTTCTACTTCTCGTGCTCCTGTTTCGTCATTGCCATAATCCTCAACATCACTTTCCTCTACCGCCCTGTTCTTAACCTTCCCAAGTCATCGTTCAAGGCATACCTAAATGACTGGAATGGCCGAGGCTTAGCTATGCTGTCCGGTGTCCTCTGTGGATTTGGTAATGGCTTGCAGTTCATGGGAGGCGAGGCAGCTGGATATGCAGCTGCTGATGCTGTTCAGGTATTCGCTTTGCCTAGCTAAACCATTTCTTAGGTTAAACATTGAGTTGGCCATAATTCTTCTGCTTGCCATAAAATTATACTCGGTGCTAACGACATTCAAATTTGTGGTCTTTGTTGTTTGCAGGCGCTTCCACTGGTGAGCACCTTCTGGGGCATACTTCTTTTTGGAGAGTATAGGAAGTCGTCGAGGAAAACATACGGATTGTTGGTGAGCATGTTGTTGATGTTCGTAGTTGCTGTCGCGCTACTCATGGCCTCTTCAGGACATAGGAAAGATTCTTAAACATCAAAGGCTCTATCAGCTGGAGTTCGGATGATAGACGATTGGATCAGAAAATAGTATACATAGGCGCTTCTTTTACATGGGGCGACAGCTAAACGAAAAGTTTAGCAGCGGCCTGTTATAGAATAAATCGTATAGGGGAACAAATATGTAGTGACACCCAGAAACATAGGAATATACCATTTATAGATTTCTCAGTAATACGTGAAAAGAATATGAATCTTCTGGTATGTTTTTGTTCTTTTCGGAATATAATGGGGAGAATCTAAGATGTATCCATTACAATTTCTCGGAAAGCTAGACGTATGCTTGATGTAGAGTGTAGTCTTCCAACGTGACATTTCTGTAGCAGTCGAGACTACATGCAGCATTTGTTTTAACGGCGAGATCTAAATCGGTTTTTCCTATAAACAGCCAGTTCTAACGAAAACAATGTAAATTAGCTAGTCTCCTGACTATTGATACAAAGGAGATTTTCTCAGAAGATTCAAAAGTTGCTCCTAAGTTTCCACTTTCCCTAGCCAACTGGGAAAGCTTAAACTTTTAGTCAATCCAACTTTACTCTAGTGTTAAGCTAGGGAAGTTAGCACAAGACCACAAACGCTCTCAACAACAATAATCACCCAGGTGCGGCAAACATCCGAAAAAATAATTGTGATTTAAAAACACTCAACCAGGTGCGAATATCGGAAACAATGTTAGTGATTTAAAGACACTCAACCAGGTGCTGCAATTGCATCACTGAGCATCGTTTGAGACGCCACCTCATGAAGTGCTTAGCTTGTTCTTGATCACATCGAAGTAGCTCTAAACTCTGATATTGTTATAGGCACTCGTTCGTTTTCCTGTAACCGGAATCCATTAAGCATTTCAAGAAAGATTAAAGATGTATGAGGTAGAGAGCAAAGGAGGAGCTATAGGGTGTATGCTGCTCGTGCTACTCTTCTCGGGCACAGGACCTGCTTTTATGACTGCACTCGAACAACGGGGTCATCTTCCTCAGCACACTTATCTCGATTACTTGATCACCAACCTCGTGTGGTCATCGCCTTAACATTTGGTCAGCTAGGAGAGCCCAAACCTGGACAGCTGAATTTCTTCAGCTTGCTCAGGTCAGATTCCCTTTTGTCTTTTCCACTGCATTAAGATTAACGATTTCCGCTTGTATTGCTGTAACGTTTATTTTAATTCATGCAGGATAATTGGCCTTTTGGCTTGCTTGCCATGGCTGGTGGTGTTTTTCTGAGTCTTGGAAATTTGGCCACCCAGTATGCTTGGGCTTTCATTGGTCTATCAGTAACTGAGTTCATCATGGTCATTATAGGTCCTGATTCTCAGCTCACATACTCTCAATACTTGATGTTACATTGTTGACAGATTACTTAAAAAAATACACCCTTCAAAACAGTGCGTTCCCTTTGGTTTGTTTCGTTTCAGGCACAACATTGAATTATGCCCTAGACGATAGAATGAACAAGGCCGAGATTCTTTTCCCTGGCATTACTTGTTTCTTGATCGCGGTTTTGCTTGGTGCTGCTGTACATGGATCTAAGTCTTCTGACAACAAAGTCAAGCTCGAGGGCGCGACAGTGGGCCAGGAGAAAGGAAACGATGTAAGCACAAAAAGAGAAGCAAAATTTGGGACTGCAGGCTTCCTAATTGAGCTTGAAGCCCAAAGAGCCATCAAGGTTAATCTCTCATCTGAATTTCATGGATAAGCGAGTTACACTTCTTTCTCCTTCAATATTTGACCTTCTGTTGAAAACTATCGACGGAACCTATTTGCAGGTATTTGGCACGAGTACATGGACAGGGCTCTCCATAATATCGTTCGCCGGCCTCTGCTTCTCTTTTTTTTTTGCCATCATTCAACTTGGCTACAAATGACCAGTGGCACCTCTTGAAAAAAGGCTAAGATCATTTGGTCCTCTACACTGCGTTTTTCTACTTCTCGTGCTTGGCATAATACTCAACATCATGTTCCTATGTCGCCCATCCTTAATCTGCCAAAGTCGTCCTTCAAGGCAAATTTGAACGACTGGAATGGCCGTGGCTTGGCTCTTCTGACTGGCGTGGTACGTGGATTTGGCAATGGCTTCCAGTTCATGGTTGGCCAGGCAGCTGGATAGCAGCCGCTGATTCTGTCAAGGTATTCACGATGCTGTAGCTGACGCCTTTTTAGATAAATATAGGTTTATTGTAGCTACTGCTGACTACGCTTGAATTTGTGGTTTTTGTAATTGGCAGGCGCTGCCACTGGTGAGTACCTTCTGGGGCATACTCCTGTTCAGAGAATATCGAAAATCATCAAGAATAACATATTTCCTGCTAGTGAGCATGCTGTTGATGTTCGTAGTTGCTGTCGCGCTACTCATGGCCTCTTCAAGACATAGAAAAGATTCTTAACAGAGAAAGCTCTGTCAGATGAAGTCTGGAAAGGGAACTTCAGGCCCTGAAAACATATGCTTAGGCACTTCCTTGACAAGGGGCCAGCATAGTAAACGGAAGTTTGACACCGGCCTGGCATAGAATAAGTAGTTTGAGGAGACAGAAATGTATTAGAAACATAGTAAACATGATTGATTTAAACATATAATGAAATGTGCTACATCTTGTTTAGATGAACAAATAAAAACGCCACGCTCAAGCTCTCTAGCCATCTTGGCCATTTGCTGGACTGCATACCTGAGGCCAAATTTCCTGCTGCAGTTATCGTTTTCGTTCACTTACACTCCCAAAGAAGTGTAGAATTAGATCACATAGCGCATAAAATAAGTTAGCAGAATAGACTCGTCATCATTTATGTTTAGTCCAGCAGCTGTCGTTTCCAAGCCACATTGCCTAGGAAACATGCTGAATCATGAAGGAACCAAAGAAGATCAAGTGCCAATGCTTGACCAGTTCTTTTTGGGTATGGTAATGCTTGAGTTTGACTAAATTTGCCTCTATAAATTTACACATTGGCTTCTCTGTTTTTCCAAGTTTGTTTCCTGCATCACCTAAGTTCATAGAGACCGATATCAATATATACACAGTATGGACAGCTGCAAGGAGGATGGTAAGCCAGCAGGAAACAGTAATGGGGCGGTCGAGATTGTAGGTGCCATTGCTGGAGCAGCTGTCGCGTTATTAGGAATATGGAGTCAGCTTTCAGGAAGAGGTTCAGCTTCTGCTTCAGGTGCTGATAAGATGATGAAGGCGCCAGGGAAGGATGGGTACATCAAACGAGCTGATTTTGAGCGTGATCCTGCTTCATATTTCCGCAACTTGCGCAAGTACGGCTATGTGATCGCGGGTTTTGCCTAGGAAGGGTTAAAGGCTTAAGAATATTGAGTGTTGTTTGGTGTTGTTCCGTTTTCTGAACTTCTGTATGCAGAAGTTTTCATCCTGCAGTTGATGTTTACCAATGGTTCTAAATAATAGGTGGTAGATTTGCTGATTCTATCATTACTTATTATCTGAAATATTATTGTTGAGAATATGCTTACGACTGAATTGTTGCTCGTTTAGTAGTAACAAACACTACTCGTAAACGCATAGGATACTATCGCATAATCAAAATGAAGGAATTATTTTGAGCCAGAGTATCTAGTACACTGCTACTTCATATTTTTAGGAAGATGGGATTCAACAATGAACCAACCCACTAATTAATTAGCTATAAATTCTAATCTAAACCACGCTTCGTATTAGTGATTAAATAATCTAGTTGCCTGTGGGAACATACAAATCAAAGGGAAGATGAAAACCCAAGCGCCAACCAACGCATCAACTCCCTCTCTATAAATACTCCATTCAACTATCTCATCACTCACCCATTCACAGTTCATAGAAATCCAAGAGTGAAGAATGGGTGCTAGCGACAGCAAAGCCAGCAGCAGTAACACCAGGAGGAGCGGTGGCGACAACAGCCGACAACAGCAGTTGAGTACAGGAGGAGAGGAGGCCGCTGCTGTTCTCGTTGGAGTCACTGCTGTTGTGGCGGTTGGACTTGCATATGGGGGCTCTCAAGTACCGGTTCTTCGAAGAATACCATGAAGGCTCGTGGGAGAGACGGGTATATCTTCCTACTTCCGCGATCTGCGCAAGTCCTAGTGTAGTGAATTTATGGGTAGCTGCCAAAGTGTACTAGGACTAAGGGATGTTCTGGTTATCGATGGATTTTGATGGTCACCTATGCAATGTATGATTGTAAACGAGTTAGGATGTATGCTGCTAGCCTGCTACTTGGTATAAGTCAATTAATTATCAAACTGAGAATCAAGGGATGACAATGATCTTTACATTCATGCCCATATAACTAAAACTGAGAAAATACCAAAATAACCAGGATAGCAAGTAGCAATCAGGAAAGAAGGTGAGAACTTAGCTTGACCTCGAATGCCAATCTGATTTACATCACAGCTATTGTCAGTTCTACAATAAGCTTTCCATGCTAAGTCAGGAATGGCATCCCATGCGGTATCAGTGTCTTTGACTTCATCTCCATTACAGCAAGTACAAGTTCCTAATCTCGAAACTATTCCGTCTTTTGATCATGAGGCCCAAATTTCCAATCTGCCTTCCAAACTACAGAATGTGACAACAGCCTCTCTGTTTTCCAGCCTGATGACTGGAGCTGCCAACAAGAAAAAAATCAGAGTGCATCGATATTAGATGGCTTAGATATCTGATACTTGATCCATTGTATTGATTTTCACAATTTCCAGAGTTTCAGCATTTCAACAGGAAGTCTACCTTTCGGAGAAAATCTGCGTAGTGTTCACCCATCCATGACCAGCTTGCACTATGCAATGATTTGATTTCGACGAGAAGATTTGCCATTACAAGTGCGTGAATAAACGACTGAATGATATCTGCTGATGTTGAGTCTTTATGCGTGATGATGCTAACTCTTCCCTTCTTCTCCAGTAGCAGGTAATTCGCTGTAAGCAACATAATATTTCAAATCCCAAGCAAGCTATTGACGTATGGCATTCACGGATATTAGAAAAGCGTAGATGATTATTGACCTTTCTTATAGTAGAATGCTGCAGAGTTGAAAACGTCCATCCTGTTTTCACGTAATAAAAAGTAAAATCATATATAAAAAAAAAAATTGTCATTTGGTTAAAAAAAAAAAAGCGCCATTTTGTTTAGTATACTGAATATTTGTTCGAGGAGATTAACCCTAAAAAACACAACACGTGAAAATGAAGAACCATTTGAGATTCCGAAGGGTTCCATTCTTGGACACCATCCAGAGAACCCTTTTAACAATTTAGACTGCTTGCTCCAGAAATAGACAATTTGTGAACTGAAGCTGGAAGGGGAAGGACAATAGAACTCACATATCATGGGTTGCGACAGATGAAACCTTCACACCCAAGTGAACCCTTGTATAAGTAAAATCGGAAGCCTTCGAGCTCCACAGGCAAGTCCAGACGGGTAATACATGCTCCTGCTGAGAAACATGCTTCGGCGACATCACTGACAAGAACAAATGCATTCTAGTCAATCCATCAAACACATGTATCCAGTAGAACTAATTACTAATCAGTCCGATTACATCTCAAAGGTAACACCAGCTGTCTGAAATATTACCTTGCCCAGTTTCCATATAATGCTGAAGAAGAATAGAAGTTCTCTCAAAATTCAGATTATTCAGTGCTAGAGACCTGACAGCCTTGTAATTTGCTGCACATAGCAGCTAAAAAAGTCAGCACGCATAACTTCCACATGCCTGATGTGACTTCCTATATAGTTGCTACATCTGGCAAAAGCATCGAAAGAGTAACAGAAATATTCTAATGGGAAATAACAAAAGTAGACCAAGAAACCATGAGAGCAGCATACCATACATATGGAACATGGTCAAAGTTAAGAAGCATATCCACATGGCAAGTGAATGTCCGATCAAAACTCGAGCTAGAAGCATTCCTATTGCCATACCGAACATTGTTGCCACTGTCTCTTGACTCCCTTCCTGTTAGTCACTTGGTATATAAAAGAAAATTCAACAATGATGTTGTTGAATAGAATGACAACTTCATAACTACTACTAGTTCATTACCTTTGCAGATATATCCGCTGCGTTATCTTGAAGAGCAAAATGCTGGGTCAAAGCAGCCCTAGTGGCTCCACTTGCAACGCCAGCTTAACATGAGCAATGTAGTGAAAGAAATTAGAGAATAACAGCACAATGCAAAACATCAAAACACACATGATGCCAGGACTGCTGACAGACATTTGTTGAGAGCCCCAAACAATTGGCTCCAAGACATTTCAATGAGATTTGAATTTCTCGATGAACTCCCTATTCTTAAAAAAGAAAGAAAGATGCACCATTACTTCATAATGGAAACTAGGGTATGCTTGAAACTTACTGAATGACCTTGAGAGACTCCCCAAGCAAAGAATAAACATGAATGCCGATGGGAACAACGGGGAAAGGAGGTCCATCAGCATACCTGGAAATCGAGTGAGTTAAAAGAATGGAAGCCAAAACCCAAAACTAGAGGTTGAACCTTGAGCTACAGTCATAGTGTCATAGATGGAGATCTCAGAGTCAACATTCACTCACAGAGCAAATGAAAATGTGATACCTATGCACCATATGATCAGTAACTAGAACTTGTTTTATTTTCAAGCTTGTGAAATGTACGAATGGTAGAAAAGAAAGATGAATACCAAGATCATTCATCAGATCTGCAACCAAACGCCACATTTTGGCATCGGAGTCCAGATTCGATCCCTGAAAGACAGACCGTTACTGTCCAACAGTCGTATGGAGCAAGTATGAGACACAGTGTCATACTATATGGGTATCTACAGGAACATCATTAATACACACTTCTAGAACTAGTACATCATGAAAAGCAACAAAAATGATGTGCGTGTGTAGACTCAATACTGAATCAAAGTGGCATATACCTGATAAAATGTGAACAATATGCCTCCAAGCATTCCTGTCAAGTCCCTCAAAAACCACTGCAAATTTCTACCAGTAGTTATCATAAGCACCTGATAACAGACAAAACATAGCAAATATGCGAATTTAACACATTGCAATAAAACCTAACCTGAAATGTAGCTCCGATGACAGTAGCCGATTTCTCACCAACACCAATGGCACTCAAAAGGGCCTATAACAATCCAAAACACACACATGCAAATAATCAGCTTAACCAAACATAATTTTATAAATACAGAAACTCAACAATGAGGGAGCACATACTTGGGTCGAAAGCATGGTCCGGATATAAGTCGACAGACCCTGCAATATTGCATTCAACCAACATAATTCAGCTCCTGAACATACACCTTTTCTGACCTAAGCACGTCTGTAAAGTTACCTCCACCCCAACCCGGCAATACCTAAATTTAAACTAAAAACTTCACAGCATTACTCAATTTCGATCACATATTACAGACAAATTCTTCAATATTTATCCAAACAACGAACACGAACATTCTTTCAACACATCACAAACTAGCATACAATCGAATACAAAGACGAAGACTGGTCCGCAACGAGTAAAAAAAAAATTGCATAGTTCCGAACACAAGTACAAATCTCTACCTGCAACGAATCCCACACTTGAAACCGAATGTAATCCGGAGTCACACTGCTCGGAAACCCCTGCAACAACATCCAACACCAACACATGACATCAAATCAACCAAATTAACAACACAAATTCACCATCGACTTCCTCCTCTCACCTCGGGAACAAACGCGCCGAGGATCCGTCCCCACGCTAGACCGAACCGACTCCCAAATCTGCAACTCCGAACAACAAAATCATCACAAATAATAACTCGAACAATCAATATCATTAGTGTGTTTGTGAGTCGATTCGATTCAAAACCTTCGAATCGTGATCGAGGAAGCGGCGGTGGAGGAGGAAGTGATGGAGGCGGTGAGGGAGAGCTTAGTCGAGGAAGATCCGCTCCATTCCTCGATCACTGCAATTTCGCCGGAATCGGTGGCGGCGGCGAGGTTGTTCGCCGGAATTCTTCGCCGTGCCATGGCTGAAACGGTTCGTCGTCTGGTTCGGTTCGGTCAACGGTTCGAGGGGGTTTGTGGGATTCGGGTCGAGTGAGTGAGTGAGCCCAAGCCGGGGAGTTTGAGATAGCCCGTTTGTGATTGCGTGGTGAGGCAAGGAAGATGATGGGCTGGGCTGGGCTGAGACAAATATTTGGCAAAAAGTATTTGGCCCAATTTGATTACTCTGGTTGAGAATAAAAGTATAAAAAGATGTGGCCCAATAAATAATACCCCTAGAGGGAGGGCTTGAACCAACTGAGCTATTCCAGTTCTACTAATCCATTTTCTAAGTTATGTTTTTTTGTTGATAAGTCTAATAGTACATCAAATTTCATTGCTCAAAATTATTGATATATTAATGTAAAACTGGTTCTAATAAAGTGATATGCCATGCGTTACGTGGATAACACTCATGCGCATATTTAGTTAGTTTTTTAAGTTTTTAATTCTAAATTTGCAACTTGACCTTATCACACCGGCCACGTCAAGTAATTGATTTTTGTAACGTTCTTCGTTAACCATTTTCCTTTAAGTTTTCCTTTAAAGTGATACTTATAATTTGGTGTGATGGTCACATTTTAACTTGGGAAAAACGTCGTACTATATGGGGGCTGTATTTGTTACAGTCAAACAGGCTGCATCACTATATAAATTTAGAAGGTAACTGTGATTGTTAAAATTTAAAAATTTGAAAACAAATTAATTTAAAACAAAAATGAGAGTGAGATTGCAACCGTGTTGGCTGTATTTGATATAGATCATTTTTCCTTTATATATAAAGCCATCTAAAGTATCTCGTTTTCTTTTTTTTTACTTAAAAGTCTTAGATTAATAAAATTAACGTTAAATCTCTAGATCATATTGTTAGTTTTTTCATTCAAGTTAACACTTTGGTTCGAAATGAATGTTAGGGAATAAATGTTTTTACTTTGACCATTTTGCCTTTTGATTAACCCCATTCCATTAAGGGTGTGCATGGTACGAGTCGGTTCTGTATTTTCCTATTCTCCGTCCCGTCCCAAATATTTCGATATTTCAAATTTTTTATCCCGTCCCATCCTGTTTTACAGGTATCGGTATTTTGATTTTTCGGTTCTGGGAATCGGTATTTCGATTTCATCGATTCGATATAAATAAGTATAAGACGTCGTATATTTCGGTTTCCTTAGAAGACGTCGTAGAGCCACGTGATCTCATGCTAGAAGGCTCATCCCGAGTGTTGGAATAACATGATCCCAAACTCCTTAAAGGAACATGTATGCATCATCATTGTCTCCTATGCCTTCTGCTTGAGTCCAGACCATAAGAACAATCTCCCAACACCAAAAGACATCACCAACACCTCCTCTTGTAGCCCCGACATCAGAAACAACCTCCCACGCCCACCTTCTCCTGCAAAACCTCTTCTGGTAGCATCTCCGACGCCCACTTTCTCTCCCTCATTAGTCGATACAGGGATGTTTTTTAGATGATGTTAGATCTCAATTATTTCGTCGGTAATTTGTCATCGGTCACGATGCCGACGTATTGGTGCATATTCCAAATCGATAGTATCCTGCAAGCATCGATAAAGAGATCGAAAGTGATATCTCTCGCCTCATCTGCTCCCATTGTAATTATTGGTGAGAATTTGGGAAGTAGGGAAGCAAATTTGAGAGTTATCTCGAGCCTGGGCACACCGTCCAGCAAGAATGCACTGCTTCGAAAAACTTACTGAAGTGCCCAGGCGCAGCTCTTCATCACTCCCGGGATGTCAAAAGCCCAACAACGTCCTTTCAGTGGAAAAACACAAAGCGCCCGTACGCCATGTACATCCACTCCCGGAGGCGTGTCTTGAGTTTTTCTCAAGAATGAATGATTATAAATGCTCCTCTTTGATCCTAAATCAAGGGATTGAACTTTAGCACATCATACACGAAAAAAAAAGGGTATTGGGTGATCTCTTTGCGGGATCGAGGCCACGATTCATCGGTAACGAAGTGACGTCGAGAGTTTTCATTGGATTGTTTTGGATTCCATCTCGTGATCCATTTAACCTTCTGGATTTGTTTTGATTACCGTTTATACTATGATGATTTCTATGCGCGTCAAGTGTTTGTTGTATTGTCTTAGTACTCGAATCATGTGCTAAACCTTGTGTTAAGGTTCTGATGTAGTCGGATAATTATATTGATGTCAATTTTATGTTGTTAATCTAGTTTTGAGTGTTTTGTGGTTATGGTTAATACTTCGACAAATTGATCACTTGTGATATGATCTATGATATGATTTTAACTCCGAAAGGATAGTTTCGTATCGTGTATTCGACCACATACCCATAGGTTGAAGGTGAGATCGAGCGATTGTTTGCACGACGTATGAGATATATTAGTAACCCACGAATTTCATGCTTGTCATAACACGACAGTCTCTCACTAAGAAATGTTAAAGACGACGTTTACTTTGACGTAGTTTAGGACTCGAGAGAGTGTAGATTTATACCTTATGGATCTATCTATAACCACGACTCATGATTGACTAGTGAAACGATATAGTGACTAGATACAATCGGAAGACAAAGTCGTAGCCCTATCTTTTCACATATTTAAAACCTTGATTTTGGATATTTGTGTGCGTTTGATTTTGATTATCTTAGTTTAGTTAGTAGAACCCTTAATGTTTCGTAACAAGTCATCATGTTTTGATTGTTTAACCCAAAAAATACTATTTATATTTAGATCGTTAGATTTAAGTCTTGGTGGGACAATAACTTACATACTTATTACTTTCTAACGAAATATGCACTTGTGTTTAAACATGATATATAAAGTTGCGAACATTAGGCTGTGTTGGAGTGAAAAAAACGAGTTGAGATGGAAAGAGACCAATAGTTAGGTTATCAGAGAGAAAAATATCAATTGGGATCGTCAAGTGCCTCTCCTTCTAGGATCCAAGGGCTCCAATTATTTTAGTTTTTTTTTTTTAATTTTAGTTTTGGGTTTTTAAGGTTTACTACTTGTGTTTTTTATTTGAAGAGTAGAGTTTATTCAAGGTTTATTTTTTAGGTTTTTCCTATTCCTATGGGTTTAATTTTTTAAATAGGTTTTTAGGGTTTTTCTTTGTTCTTTAAATAAGGTTTATTTGGTTTTTGATTTTTGGTGGGATTTTTCTTTTGGTTTATTGTTTTTATGACAATTCACAGTGATATCGCTTTGAACATTTATTTTTAGGGAGATATTACATGAGAATTTTTATTGCAATCAGATACAAACTTTAAAATTTATTCTAAGAAGATATCAATTCCACTACCACCACATCCTTCCCAATCCTTTTCCCTTGCCTCCTCATCGTCTCTTGTCGCACCGCTCGAAATCTCTATCGTCGTTCCTCGTCAAACCCTAAAAAAACACGTCAAGGTAAAGCAAACTCAATGATCTCTCATTCTCATATTTCCCAAATCAATAATAAATCACTCCATTGGTGGTGAAGTGAAAACTTATTTTCTAATCCACGTTGTTCTTCCAACACGAGAGAGATTACATATGAGTTTCTTAGATTCATGAAATGAAATCGTAACCTTAGAGAAAATCCAACCATAGAGCTAAAATGTGTGTATCCTTTGTTATAATTTGACAAAAAAAAATATTTTTGATCCAATTTATATTTTTGGTCCTTTTTTAAAACAAAACGATTCTATTTTAGAACTAAATGATTCCAAAATTATAAAATTCTTGCTCCACTATTTGGATGGATCCAAATATTTCTTAAATGAAAAGATGATGTGACAAGAATAACTATACTCTAATTCGATTTTAAACTTAAAATCAAAATTTGGCTTAATTTGACATAGGATTTGGGTCATGTGTTGGAGTTTTATTTTTTTCAATTCGATGTCAAATTATAGATATAGAATCACATTTGACAAACCGAATTTCGATGAATCCAAATGATTTTTAAATGAAAAGATGATATGACAAGAATAATTACACTCAAATTCGATTTTAAACTTATTAAAATTTGGCTCAGTTCTATTTTTACATAGGATTTGGGTCATGTTTTTGAGTTTTATTTTTTTCCATTCCATGTCAAATTATAGATATAGAATCATATTTGATTAATAACTCGCTACTTCGCGCTCAATAAGGAAATTAAGGGACCATATATATCATGATGTCATGGTACATGGAGATCCTACCGTGTAAATTGTTTGAAATGGGATTCTCTACCGTTGGAGGTTAATTGTACGAGTGCAGTTGAGATCCATTCAATCCAACGGTTTAGATTTATTTGATGATTTAAGGATTATTTTGGTTTTTTGATTGGGTTGTTTATAGATTATTTTTTATGAGGTTATTTTTATTAAGTTTTTTTAGTTGATATTTTCCTTAACAAAATTTTAACTTTTAAAAATAATTAAATTAAATGAAAGAAAAAATCATCCAACAGAGACGATCTGCTTTCAAATTATTTTGGGTACTTCTAATAATAAATGCTTGTCTAAACTCACGAAATCATTACAGACTATACTAGTACATGGGTTCGGATCGAAATCCTAAATATCAGAGTGGACCAAGGTTGCAACTTTCCATCATGGAAATTCTCTCCACTTGTGAATTAATTGCATCATGCATGCAATTTGATCTGCACGCACTCTTTTTAATTGGTTGGATTAAGATAAATTATCATTAAAAAATATGCGAACCATTAAATCAATAGATGTCCAAATTACTACAAATATAACTGTCGTTTATATTTCCCAATATTGATTTTCCGTTCCTAATCCAGACCTTCATTTGTTATACGATATTTAGGTCTGATTATGACAATGACGAGATATAGGTAGCTCTAAACCGATGTGAAAAGTCGGTTATCTAAATTCCAAACCCCCTACCGTTCATCAACTTGAGGTATACTCTTCTCATTTCATATAAATTGTGATATTTTAATTTCGGTAGTTTTCGAGAAGAAACTTGACCCACATTGTTATATAAACAAATGTTACATTTCGATAATTTATCGTGAAACATTATTGATTGATTGATTGCTTAAGTTACGTCATATACTCAAAAAACTTATACGGCTATTTTTTTGATAGGTAAACAAAATTTATACAAATACATATATAATAATGAAAAATAAGTATAGGTGGCAATTTATCAGGGAGTATTAATATCAGATTATCCTCTTTGGCCTTTCAGTTGAGGGTTTGGGCGATTCACCGCAAGAATCGAGCAAACATGAGAAGATCATTAATGGTTTTTAGCACTTGGAAGCTGGGATATGTGCCGGATATTCCCCACTCTCCCATTTCACTAGCCTGCAAAAAACCAGGAATTCAACGACCCAAATGATTAGAATACGAGGAACCCTATTGCTACTTTGCATACACACTAGTACTATGCAACTGGGCTGTGAGGACCCTTTAAAAACCCTTTGAGATCTTGAGGTTTCTCAGTATACCCATTTCAGGATTCTTTGAAAGGGTGAGTGTGGTGTCATCTCCTCTTGGGTTCTGATTATGTGATTATGTTGTTCGTCGCGGTTTAGCTGTAGTTTGATGGAGTTTGGGTCTATGTTTAGTAAGTGTGTCGAATTGTTGATGTATTAGTTGTTGGTAAACTTAACCTTCATGTATGTGGATGTTGTGGCAATGTATGATTCAGGAGGAAAAGTCCATCTACGTGTATAAACAATGAGTGTGCCGCTTCGTGGAACATGTGTTTTAGAATGCTTTGCTGGTAGCACTGGTTGTTTATAACTTTATCAAGCATCTTCAACATGATTGCTTTGGTTTTGAGTTGCACTTTCGCGAATTTCATCTTTAGTATAACATATTTTAAAGGAGGATCGAAGACACGGAGTGAACGTGTTCCAACCATCTTATGAAACATATTTTATGGCCCGATGCTGCTAAAGCAATTGTGTGTGTTTATGTATATGTTAGTTGTGTGATTTCCAGTTACTGAATTTATTGAGGGGTAATGTAGTGGTAGTGCCTCTGGTCTATTGTTCAGGTTTAGGTGGTGGCAGGAATGAAGATATCATCTTTTGTGTTGTTTATGCTCTTATGTGCTGCCACCTATGTCGAGCATGCTTCAGCTCATGGGGTTCAGCCCTTGTCGAAAATTGCGATTCACAAAGCTACTGTTGCCCTTGATGAGAAAGCTTATGTTAGAGCAAATCCTACACTCCTGGGATTAAAGGTACGTCAAATTGAGAGAAAATCTTCAAATCAAGTTTTCTTTATATTTTGTTCTCTGTTATGCAAATTGCAATATATGGATAACAAATTACAGTATATATATATGTGACATGTAGTGCATACAAATCAAAATGACGAAACTAGGGAGTAAAAAATAAGATGTAAGCTTTGATTGCACCGAAGTTTTTTTTATCTTCATCGCTAGCAAAATCACTCAAGAGATGGCAAACATTCACTTGTAACTGCTGTAAAATCCTCAGCTAGTACCTTTTGGAGCTCTTGTACTTCAGGCATCTTTTTGAATTTTAGGTGCAAAATAGAGAAATAGTGACGGTTCAATTTAGTTCTCCTAACCCGTCTCCAGACGATTGGATTGGCGTTTTTTCACCAGCTAACTTTAGGTAATACCAAGCTCGGTTTTTACACGCTTCTTCCCTTTGTTTCGATCAAATGGAGTGGATTGAATTCCAAGAAACTAATTTGTTATTCTTTTCAGTGCTGCAACCTGCAATGCTAGTGATCCAAAGGTTCGTCCTCCAGTGATCCGCACTGCGCCTATAAAGGTAGCGAATCACTGTTATCCTTATGATCATTTTGCGAGGGTCAATGAAACTTTGAAGTGAACTCCTGCGATAATAAGTGCGTCATTGTGGTTCTCTTTGCAGTTCCAATATGCTAATTTCAGCAGTGCATATGCACGGACAGGAAACGGCTCACTGAGGCTGCTGCTAATAAACCAAAGATCAGATTTCTCATTCGCACTATTTTCTGGCGGACTGTCGAATGTTAGCTTCTGAAGTTCACTTTATTATTCTTGGACGACCATTCTTACTATTTCTACTTGAAGCAGTTTCCTATTTATTCTCATCTTTGCGTCCACTCTTTCTTATCAGCCGAAACTGGTAGCTGTTTCAAATACAGTAGCTTTTGTCAATCCCAAAGCACCAGTATACCCTCGCATCGCTCAAGGAAAATCATGGAACGAGGTGAGTTTGTCTCTTTTCAATTCTATTTTTGAAAAGCATGAGAAGCTTATTCCATGAATGAATCTGTTCTTAGAACCAAATATACAGCATATTCCAAACGAGGTACAGAAAATATAGTAGGGGAAACGATTAGTTCATTAATTGTTAATTTTTCTGGTTTGTTCTGCTTCGGGGATGCTAGAAGGGAAGCATTTAAGTGTCAGCTTCTATGAATGTATTGTGTTTAACAGTCTTGACTTGTTAACTATCTTCTTAGATGGCAATCAAATGGACAAGTGGATATGGAATTGACGAGGCAGTTCCTTTCGTTGAATGGGGTTTACAAGGAGGGGTGATGACACGTTCCCCTGCTGGAACTGTGAGTTATACAAGCCGCACCGTGTGTGGTAAGTATTCTCATTTCCGGACTCTATTGATTACTTACCCATAGTTCGCTTCTTTATTTCCTGAAATGCTTTTGCCCAATGCATCATAGATTCATAATAACCGGACAGTTGAACACGTTTGTGAAATTGTGATGATATGGCTAGTGATTGCAATAGACCATCTCTGTAGAGTTTCTTATCTAAGTTTCAGTCGACTCACAAGTTAGAGCGACATTTGCAGGCGCACCAGCAAGAACAGTGGGATGGCGAGATCCTGGCTATATACATGTCTGCTCCCTTAAGGAACTTTGGCCAAACTTGGTGTAAGTGTTCCTACACAGTTGCTCAGAATTGATGTCATCCCTGCCATTCTCATGTTCAACAAACCGTGAAACTTGATATTTGGTCAAAATTCATGTGTGTTAGCCGAGTCACGACTTATCTGAATTCGCTTCATCCTATGTAGGTATGTGTATAGGCTGGGGCATAAGCTGTCAAATGGAACTTACGTGTACAGCGAGTTTTACAGCTTTAAAGCATCTCCTTATCCGGGACAAAACTCTCTACAGAGGGTCGTGATCTTCGGAGATATGGGAAAGGTTGCTGAAACAAATTTAAGTTTCTTGGGATAGTAACAGAATTTATGCACCAGTCGATGGAGGGTATTTTCACGATTATTCAGCTTCTGAAATAATTTTTTCTCACTTTTCACATTCCAGGGAGAGCTGGATGGCTCAAATGAGTACAATAATTATCAGCAAGGTGCTTTGAATACTACCATGCAGCTGATGAATGATCTGGAGAACATTGACATCGTATTTCACATTGGCGATATTGTGAATGCAAATGGGTATCTCTCACAGTGGGATCAGTTCACAGCTCAAGTCGAGCCCATCGCCTCAACTGTGCCTTACATGACTGCCAGGTTCGTTTGTCTTTCTCCATGAGGTGTCCAAGCATAATCCGTTGTATTCTTTGAGCTAAAGTGTTATTCACACTCGCAGTGGCAACCATGAGCGCGACTGGCCTGATACAGGGTCCTTTTATGCTACTTTGGATTCAGGAGGCGAATGCGGTGTCCCTCTCCACTACACATTTTATGTTCCTGCTGAGAATTCTGCAAAACGCTGGTTCGCAAATTCAATGGTTGTCTGTTCCCTTTTCTTTCCTATAACTTCGTATAGAAATCTGAAAATTTCTGTCATTTCTCAGGTATTCCACTGATTACGGTATGTTCAAGTTCTGCATAGCTGATTCGGAACAAGATTGGCGAGAGGGAAGCGACCAATACAAGTTTATAGAACAGTGCTTTGCAACTGCAGACCGGTCGAAGCAACCATGGCTCATCTTCCTCGCTCACCGTGTGCTGGGCTATTCTTCTGGCAGCCTTTATGCCTTGGAAGGATCTTTTGGGGAACCCATGGGAAGGTCGGGTCTTCAAAAACTATGGCAGAAGTACAGAGTCGACATTGCGATATACGGGCATGTTCACAACTATGAAAGAACATGTCCCATCTACGAGGTACGCGGTGCCATGTTTCCTCATCAGTTGATTTTTTTTTCCTGATCTCCTTTTCTTGGAACAATTGATGACCCAGTCCTCGCTGGTTCAGCCAGTTTTATTTGATCGAGCTCGACAGGTCATCCTCAGTCTTTAGTGCTCGACTAACGAGACATTTCATTGCTGCAGAATATTTGCACCATGCAAGAAAAGCAGCACTATAAAGGCGCCCTGAATGGGACGATACATGTGGTGGCCGGAGGCGGAGGAGCAAGCCTAGCAAAGTTTTCTACCTTCCAACCAAACTGGAGTATCTTCAGAGACTATGATTATGGGTTTGTAAAGCTTACAGCATTTAATCAAACAGACATGTTGTTCGAGTACAAAAGGAGCAGCGATGGCAAGGTCCACGATTCGTTCACGATATCTCGGGACTATCAAGATATCTTGACATGCACTATCGATAGTTGCCCAGGCATTACCCTAGCGTCGTGATCCAACTGATGAAGGAGATAGCTAGATCAAAGCTGGGATGAAGAAAGGTCCAGATAAATGGTATTCTGAGTCAACTGTAAAGATGCTTTCATGGAATGGAATGCAAAGACGCTTTCATTTTACATGTCAATTGTAATCTCGTGAACCGTTTGGTTTCCAAATTTGATTGTTACGTTATAAAGAAGAAAAGTAATCATGCAGTTTATTATCTGAATTATGACGCCATCGAGTTTAGGGATCCCGGATTTGATGGTGCATTCCTCTGGCCCATGGTGATCGTTTCAAATGCATCACTGGCTTTCACGGATATCCTACCCTGAACCAAAGACCATTGAACTACAAACCAACTAAACGTGACAAACGGGTTGGGTTGATATCCGATCCGTGGGTCTAACAGGTTGAGTTATTTTATCCACAAATAAAAAGACGCAAATCTTATTAATGAAAATTTAGAATAGGTTAATAGTCTATTCTAAATTTTCAACCCATTACCCTCCCGTACCGGGTTGCGGACATCCGGATCCAACCCAATATTTTTAGAAATAAAAAAACTATAATTAATAAAAATACATATGTCATTACAAATTTCATAACAAATATATAATTTTTCATTACAAAATTACATTAAATCTAAAACTTCAAACAAATAATAAAGATGAAAGAATATTTTCATAGACGTTAAAAAAAAAACGCAAACATCAAATTAATCAAAATGATAATCAAATTGAAAAAAAAAAATTAAATATAGATAACTTCTATCTATACAACCCATAATATCTTATTAGGTTAGGGTGGTGCAGGTGCCCATGGATTGGGTAATTTTACCCAGAGGTAAAAATATCCACCAGTTTCTAATTGGATTCTAAATCCAGGATCCAATATCCAATCTTTTTGCGGATGTCTGTGGGTGCCGGTCAAATTTTGCCAGGTCTAAACCAAGACTGAGTAGGCAACGGACCATCTTCACCTCACTTTCCTCTCTTTTAAAGAGAGGACAAACAGATTGTCTCCATCCTGAAACAATCACTGGCAATCCTTGATGTGAAATCGTCGTCATTGATCTCAAAGACTGGCATAGGTATCGGTAACTCAAGATCTCACCCAGTGCAAGCGGGCATTATACGATGGCAAAACAAAATAAATTGGACCCAGAAGAAATGCTCTGAGACACTCAGAACTTTGATATTCACTACAAGGATGGCAGCAAGTTATATTTACATGAAAAACAAATAGATCGGAAAAGAATAGCCAGAGGAAAATAAATGGCCTCTTCCTACATTTCTGACTCAACCAGGAAAAACTTTATTTCGCCTAAAATACACCAAGAAGGAAACGTATAAGAGTATACAGCATACTCCAGCTATAGTGAGCACCCAGTTGAATGTAGATGCATCATCGAAAATCGAGGACGTGAAGTTCATTCCAAACACACCTGCGACCACAGCAAAAATTGCAGCGACAAAAGATGCGGCCGTGAGAAGCACCTCGAATTTTATCAGCTGGTTTTGGACATTACCCTGAATTAAAACATGAAAATGGAAATCAATACAGAGTTTACAACTTTCCAGGATCTGAAACAACCATAAAAAAGATGAAAATGGCATCCATGAATGTGTACCAGCTTAATACTAATAAAATCTTCAGTATCATCAATATACTCCTTGAGCTGCATCATCAGTAAATCGAAGAATTAGTTTCTTATAGATCACATTGCTTGGCTTAAATACTCAGAACCAGGCGACACAATTTCTACTGTATATAATCATTAAGTTGGCTTCTCTAAAGTTTAGTGCTTAAGCGCAATATTCAAATTCTTGTCATCACAGCACCAATCATAAGTTGGCAAAAGCACCTTCTGATGCCAATCTCTGATTCATGACAAAGAACTTTATAAGTGAATAAGCGGCTAAATTTCAACTTACCGAGGACAAATTGCTCAGGGTGTGATCAATGACGACAAAATACGCTTCAAGCAACATCTCTAGTTGTACGATATCTTCCTCCTCATCAGATGAACTCATAAAGCTTTCATGCCTGCTTGAAGCTGTAATGCTGCTAAAAGCCCTCTGCAGATTCCTACCTACCTTAGCTGAAACCACCGGTGAGACAGGTGAAACAGGCGCTGATTTTGACACCCCTTTTACACTCACGGAATGTTCTTCTGTACTATCTGCTAGGTATGCATCACTGGATGCATAAGCTTCCATTCTTTGTTTCTTCTCTGTGAGGTACATCTCTGCCATATCTCCATCATCATCCATGAGATGCTCTATTTCATCTCGGACCTGAAACATCAGTTCAGAAGCTGAAATGAGGAAATCTAGCACTGATTCTGTAGAACTGGTGGAAAAGAGATTATGCCCGATTATTTCACCTTCTGCACTCGTTGGGTCAAACCGAGGAGATATCCTTTAAATCTACGTACTTGTTCAAGATTCAAGGTACTAATAGATGATGCCAATTCATCCAACACAGGGTATATCTCCGCTGCCAATTGCTTCGCCTACACAATAACAGTTTCCTCATATAAACAACCCGTTGAGCATAATCTGAGTACCATTAGGACATGCTTGTTCTCTTGGAAGTAAAACCTAATCCCATATGGGTTATCATGGAATTCAGCGAAAACTGGGCCTTGGAAGTACCGAGATAACCATCTAAGGCTAGTTCTTATCAAGGCCAAGAGAAATGATGTATGAAGAATATCCCTGGG
>LIEC01012014.1:64992-94541 GCA_001925005.1 Drosera capensis
GAACATTGGCAAGCAATCTCAAGAGGATAGAGTAGAACTACAATAACAAAATTTTAAAGCAAGTTAATCATCAATTTTGACTTCGCTTCTCTATGGTTAAGTAAAAAATCTCAGGAAAATTCGAATTTATCTTTCTGTATTCGGCGAAACAGTGATGGAGAAAGCAATGTGTTCCCACTTCCCTCCACAACCTCCATTTGATCATATCTGAGCCAATTCACAGCTGTTGATCTCTAAATTAGTGACTGATAAACAATGATGCATACCTGGGCATCTAGAGACATGCATGTTAGTTCCAAAGCCAACTCAAGTGCCTTGAACTCGAAAGGGAGATTATCTGTGACATACAAACACAAAAAACACATCATATTTTGGCAAGGATGTAAAAAAATCATGTGTTTGAGAATGAAGTGATCACAAAGCACAATGAGTCAGAGACAATGCCTAGACAGAAACTTCCCTGCAGTGGAGTTCTGCTTACCATAATATAGAACAATATCAAAACATATTTAGAAATTCACAGAGTACCCCTAATCATAAACACAAGAAATATGGATACCCATGGCAAACCTAAAACAAAAAAGTGTCATGTTCATAAGGGTGAGGCTCTATTACAAGAAAATTTCTCCATTTCCTTATCATAATAATTGCATAAAGTAACGAGTTTCAAACCAAAGACCGAGCAAAGACTTCTTCTATCATACAACATAGCAAATATTCTATATTTACCAGCATGGTCTCTCTTGGCTTGCAATCTATTGCAGAGTTCTTGCTTATATTGAACAACAGCTCCATCCAATGAATTCATCAAGTAAACCTCATCAGCAGTTATCACGCACCTAATCTGTTCAAGATAAACTACAATCGCCTTCTCCCTTCCCAAAATCGTTGAAGGATAAATAAACAACGGATCCAAAAGCCTCAAATCTCTCGAAGGCAAGGAACACCGTCTCATGATGGTGGCCTTATCGAGTGCCAAAACAATCGCTTCTCCATCCTGATCAATCTTTATCCACGAGCGACTTCCATGTCTACTCTTCTTGAGGCCGAAAAACCCAAGCCCATGCCCCGAAGCACTGGCGAACCCGCTAAAAGTGTCGCCATGAGATGAAATGGATTCTAAATGATTCGAGGCAGATGCAACTCTTACCTTATCCATCAGGATTTAGTATTATTGTATCCACGTATGATACAAGAAATGCACAGCAGGAAGATGTCTGCATCTGCACCAACGAAATGGCAGTCGATAACTAGTGCATGGACTCAAACCTTGATTCTTCCAAAAATGCTCAATTGCATACTAATCCTCCCGAACCATTGCGCCATTTGTTGGTATAGCAGTAACTGTAAATAAGAACACAATACGTCGGCCTCAGAACCATATAAAACTAACTCAACACGACCACATCAAATCCTACCAGCCGAAAGAAATGTCTCCTGAAAGCACAGATTACATATACAATGTATTCTCGCTGACGGAAACTTGATCTAAGAAACGCGATCATTTATCCGTGAGAATTACAAATGATGAACTCAACAAATATTTCCATCGGCTTGCTAATGCTAACTCATGTGTCGCACCTAATCACACAAATTCACGGCGACGACACACTAGTAATCTAGATTGAGTTGTCTCTCACAAATCTTGTCCCTAATCGCGAACTCGCATCATCGATCCCCAAAACAAAACTACAACACCAACCACATTTCTAGTACTAGACCTATAAGGCTCCAATCACTGAATGCAAATTACAAATAGCCCCAAATTCACAAGCATCGAATTCCCCAAAATCTGACACACCAATGGCACAGTGAAAAATCCCAATAATAGAAACAACGAAGGAAAAGAGCGATACCTGTAGCTGATTGTTCGTTGAAGAGAATAGAAATCGAGGCGGTGTGTGATTGATAAGTCGATTCGATTGATTACTGCAATTATGATTTGGACTGCTTTGTCGTGTTAGTGTTTGTTTGATTTCTTTGCGTGTTTTCCCTATCTTTTTTTCCACTTTTTTCACTTTTTTTGGGGACCGATTTTTTGGCTTTTCGGTGGGTTTTTTGGGTAGGGCTGGTGCGGCTGTACCGCTTTTTGGGTAGGCCGCTTTTTGGCGTAGTAATCATTCATGAGAGCATTTGAACACTTGTCTCTGGTCATGCCACGTCAAACAATATGTATTTTTTTAAAAAATCACGTAAACTACGTGATATCATCCGATGATATATCCAATAATTTTTTTATATAAAAATTTTATAGGTAAGATCTATCCAAATATTTTTATTTAAAAAATATTTTATTTTGATTTTGATTTTATATTGAAAAGATAATTTTTGTGTATTTTGAATTATTATTTTTTCTAAAGTTCTTTTTAAAATAGAATAAATGATATTTTTTTGTATTTTGATTTTGATGTTGTTTTAATTTTAATTGGTTAAGATATATATTAGATTAATCTTTATTTAATTGATTTTAATTATTTTAAATATATTTTTTAAAATAATAATAATGTTATGTCACATCGTCATGTGCTGCACAATATGAATGATAATAATAAAAACTTACCTAAATTATAAATATATTAAACATGATGGTTTTCTTATTTATTTGAACATTTCAATAATTAACTAAATCGAGCATAAAACTCAGCTTATGTAATCTTCTTTTTCTAGTAAATTTTAAATGGATGACATATCCCTAGATGATATATGTTGTAGGGTGATTTTTAAAAAAATTAGATATAAGATAAATATTTTACTTTTTATTTTGATATTTTAGAAAAAAAAACATTCATGGATATTTTTTAATATTTTATAGATTTTGTTTTGTAAAATATTTTCTAATTTTTATTAGATATATATCATATCAGATAGATTAGGTATATTTTTTGTTAAAAACTTTGGATTATTTTGTTTTTTATTAAATGGTTTATCGTTTATTATGCTGATCATTCGAGATGAGTAATTATAATAGAATAGTCACAATGAAAAAAATTTACATATCAATATTATTTTATATAAAACTTTATACTCTCTTCGTCTCATAATTGTTGCAACAGATTGATCGAGCATGCATGTCGATGTAAAGTTTATCATGCTTGTAACGACGATCAAACGTATTTTTTTTTATATAAATTTATCGTAAAATATTAATAATTATGTAAATTACGTACTTCAACCTAATACATGTTATAAGACGATCCAACGTGATTTATAATGAAAACGAGACTTGTATTCATACGTATAGAATAATACAAAATACGTATGTATTGTCAGAATTATAGAACGGAGGTAGTATAAAATAAAGAATTTTTTTTATTAAATTATGATCATATTATATATGTGTAAATAGATATTTTTATTAAATTAAGATCTTTTAATGGTTTGTCCTATGATAGTTTTGTGTAGCAATTTATGTAATTAGATATAAATTACATAAATTAGATTAGTTTTTTTATTAGAATGATTAGATTTTTTTATTTTTAATTAAATAATTTGTTATTTGTCATACTGATGGTTCGACATATAGATGGTTTGACGTCAGATGAAATTATGTAATTAGATATATATTAGATTATGTTTTGAGTAATTATATGTGTTAGAATTTGTATAGATTAGATATTATTTTCTGTTTAAAGGTTGATTAGATTTTCTGTTTAAATATTTTGTAGTTTTTCTTTGAAAAGTTTTTTGATTTTGATATTTTGTAATTTTTGTTTGTTCTTGTATGTTTGGAGCCGATGCATGATTGTGATGCTATTTTATTTTTATTTTATTTTTGCTGTTATTTAGATTTTTTTTAAGTAAAGTCTAAATATCTGGAGACGATGCGAGGTTATGTGATATTTTTATTTTTTTTAATTTATTTAGTTATCATATAGAAGTTTTTTTAAATAAAGATAAAATCATGATGAATAAATATATATTGATTTAGAATATTAGATGATTTGTCGTTTGTTATCTTAATGTGACACGAAAATAAAATTGTATAATTAGATATATATTATACTAGATTATAATTTGTATATCATTTTCTTTGTTTTTTCTTTTTTTGAAATTTTAAAAATCAGATTTATATTTTTATGATGATCGTAACAAAATAACTTGCTTATGATATTTTGTAATTTTAGTTTTCTTCTTATATGATTGGAGACGATGCGTGATTGTGATGTTGTTTTTATTTTTTTCTTAATGATAAAAAAAACAAAATAACTTGTTTTGCCCTTATCAATTATAGTTTCACTTTCCTCACAAGAATATTGTTTTCCGGATCATTACACCTTTTCTCATGTTCACGGATATGAATCCATGATACACAGTACTCTCCCATTTCTTGCTCGAAGCAGGTTAAGCGAGGAAAAAATACCCCTGCGAAAATGGACATCATCATCAGCTTCATCAACGCTGTCTTGTATTGTTCGTTGAAGCCGAATGAACAAAAACCGCCTAAACAATCGCTGCATCAATCATTGTATGCACAACCACATTTCCGCCAAATCTATCTTTCTTTCTTCTTCATCATCATCATCCTCCAAAACCCTAATCCCCATTTCCTCCCACAATTTCATCTCAACCCCTTCGCTTTTTCTCTCTCTTCCTTTTACCCATTTGTTCGTCCCCCCCCGCCCCCTTTGGGTCGTTCACTGAATTACTAGATTACTGGATCTGTCATTTGATTTCAGGTGCTTTGAACGATCAGTTTCTGTACTTTTGAAAAATGATGTGGTTGTTTTTTGTTCGCAGAGTGATTTGATTTTGGGATTGTTTTGAATCATTTTGTTGTGGGTATGTGTGATTTTGCAGGCTGAAGGAGGCTGAGAAAGGGGAGGGAGCAGCTTGTCGTCGGAACCAGATAACCGGTGAGGCGGCACGGTATGTCGAATTAGATAATAATCGCTTGATGGGTTTTCAAATTTCTGCTCAAATTCTTATATGGTCTCGTGGGTTTTGTATCTGTTCTGCAGATTTTTTTTTTTAGTATTCTCGATTTGAATGTTACGATGAGTTAATGGTAAAAAAAAAAATGTTAGGTTGAGTTTGGTTTTTATGGTTGTATTCGTTGAGAAAATAGCGAATTAACTTGTTGCTGATCATGATAGATGCAAGATTGCTTACCACATCTTATATTCACGATTCAGATCAACAGCCTTTTTTAAAAAACAAAGCTTGTAGATGGAGAGCAAAGTGTTGAAGATTTGAAGGAGTAGATCGATAGCCAGGGGAAATGTCAGAAAAAATATCCATGTCCAACTACTAGATTGGCAAAGTGCTCATCGTATCACATTCATTTCTTGTGTCGAACTTTTAACATTTGTAAACTTAATTAACCCTGTTTCATTTTCTTCTTGTATTGCTTTTGTCTTGTAACCAACTGGCTACATCCAAATTGTTTACTGTTTACAACTTCTGAGTCATGCTTGGTGAAGATTCCATTATTCGAGTTAAGTGTAGCTGGTCTTGACGTCTCTTCTACAGTCTGTTATAATTGTATTTGCTGAAGATTATTCTGCTTCATTTAGGTGATCTGAGATAGAGAGTGAAAGCAATTGATGGCCAAGTTAGTGTCAAGGCTGGAGTATCCCCTCGCACAATTTCTTCGGATACATCATATGCCATCAGTTTGAGATGGTTATCGACGATGAGTTACTTGAAATCAAGTGCAGACTCTCTGACCCGAGGGAGGATGAAACTTACCTTTTTAGAGATACCAGCTGGCAATTCTTGTTTCCAGAGGTCACTGCAGAGAATAGTCCACGAGCAACGGAAACTAACAGTACGCCACCAGTGAACGAAGAAGGTACCGCCAATGAAACCACACTTAACGGAAGTGATTCTCATGCAGCTAGTAATCTCGTTATTGACAGCAACAAAGATGCATCTCGGGATGCTACCGCTATAAGACCGGAATCTGTTGATTCTTTGTCTTCAACCTCATCAGAATCTTCCTCAGACGAAGATCTAATTGAGTTGGATACCAGTAGCAGCCTATACTCCAGTAGCAGAAGCGATAGCCCTAGAGCTGTTGCTCCCAGAGCAGAGACTAAAGATGCTGAAATGGCTTTGGACGCAAGTAGAACAGGAGAGACTGAAAATGCAGATTCAGGACACGCTATTGAAACTCGAGTTTCTGATGCTGCTCATGAATCAGTGGCATCAACGATATCTCAAATGCATAGCCCGCCACTCCAGGTCATGGAACGAGATGGTCATTGTGATCCTCAAAGAATTCCCTCGTCTGTTTTTGATAGGAAGGACTCAGGGAAACCAACGGATTGGAGCATTACATCTACCGAGTCATTGTTCAGCATCCATGTTGGAAAACCCAGTTACGGTGGAGATTTCCCTTTTTCACCGACTGCCGAATTGGATAGATATGACGAATTGGTAAAATCAGATGAGCTGCTTTTGCGTAGTCCTTCTGATCTGTCAACTCGAGCTGAAACTTTTGTGGTTGAGAAGACAGCCAATGAAGGGAAGAACTCAGAAGAAAAACCAACCACAGGAAAAGCAACTGCAGTGCACACAGCACATAGTGATATGGAGAATGTCTATCCTCTTGATCCTGTTGAGGAGAAGTTGACACCGAAAGCTACAGTTATTCGTTCTTCTGATGTGTCTCGCTGTTCAAATGACAGTGCAGAAAGCGCAGCCTCATTTGCATTTCCAATGTAAGCCGTCATTTTTATTATTGGTTCCTGACGTACACATGATTGCTGGTTTATGTTAAATATTCAAATGATTGCTGGTTTATGTTAATTCACTCTTATCATGCAGTATGTGTCTGAGCGCTACTTACAATATTTCTCTGTAGCCTAAAACAGTGCTTTCATCTCTCTGCTACCTCGTTCGCTTCTATCCTTGATTTGACATTTTGTTAATCTTCTTGGTTTTTTTTACTGCATTGATCCGTGAATTTTGCTAATTGTTCTACATATTCACCTTTCATTATTATTCATTGACAATCTCTGTGATCGAATATTAATTATTTCTATTTCTTCGGCAGATTAACACCGGCAGCAGTGGCACATAATGTTGAAGCAAAGTGGGATCATCCAGAGCCTCAGCTGGAAAGTCGAAACTCAGCAGTTTTCTCGAAAGCATCAACAGCCAAAAGAAGCAACGGATGCTTCTCTTGCTTTTCATGCATTCCCTGTTTCTCCTGTCGCTGCTCATGTTGTTCTTTCGCCCCTTGTTTCTCATGCTCCAAATGCTGCTGTTGTTTCTCCTGCTCATCTTGTCGCCCTTGCTGCTGCTGCTAAGAAAATCTCTACTGTCTTCAGTCCCGAATGTTGTTCTTGACGGTCCATCTCATCGATATCATTTCTAGCCCATGCAAGCAGCGGTTTCTGCTACTCGGATCTTGTCGCAAGCAAGTGTTGGAGAACTGCTGGTGCTAACAGAAGGTTTGTACATTGTATAAACCAAATAGATACTGATATCACTTTGCCCTGATCATATCAACCCCGTTCCAAGAGAGAGCAGTTAGGATATGTGTTGGTAAAATCCATTCATTCTTCACAGCGGTCGCATATACTAACAGTTTTGTACAGACTATCAAATTTTTCCATCTTCAATTTTATCAGACGTTGGTTATCGATGTACATATTTGGTAACACAGTCACTTTATGTTTTCCCAACCTCACAAAAGCTTGGACTTGGTACAAACTCGCCACGCTGGATTCCGACCCATGAGTATCTTGTCCAAATCAGCATTTGACGTCGACACGCGGTCGGTCGTGTTTTGACTGGTTGATACAGCACCGGGCCCCACCCCCTTGCCTTCTCCGACCGAGACTTCTCAACGGTAAGATCCCCGCAGGGGGAAAAAAAAGTGTTTTCTCAAAACACAGAAAACAAATCGCATTGCTTTCGGAAACTCAAAAATCAACACACTTCAAAAAATCTCGTCATCTTCATCGAAGCTCAAGTCTTCATAGCTCAGAGCTCATCTGAGCTCTCACCACAAATGAAAAATCGGAAAATTATAATCTCACTTCTAATATTTCCCATTCTTTTCTTCTCCGGCGAAATATTCTCCGACGAAGAATTCATATTCGACGACGAGAGATTGGCGCTGCTGGAGTTCAAATCCTCTGTGTGGGACCCATCGGGTCATCTCTCGAGCTGGGTCCCACACACCAACGGCGACGACTTCTACGACCATTGCTCGTGGTACGGCGTCGCCTGCGACTCCGATTACCGAGTCTCCGCCATCGCCATCCCCGCTGGCGGAGGCGGCGGCGGAGATTCTTGCTTCGATGTGAATCGATTTCCCTTCTATGGGTTTGGGATTAGAAGGCATTGTTCGAGAAACCTCGAGAAATTGATGGGGACTTTGTCGCCGGGGATTTCGAGATTGGCGAAAATTAGGGTTTTGTCGATTCCGTTTAATGGGTTGAGTGGCGAGATTCCGAGTGGGGTTTGGGGATTGGAGTTGCTTGAAGTGCTTGATCTTGAAGGGAATTCGATTGAGGGGAATTTGAGGTCGAGTTTTGGTGGTTTGAGGAGATTGAGGGTTATGAATCTAGGGTTTAATAGGATCGGTGGTGTGATTCCCGATTCGGTTTCGAGGTTGGATGGCTTGGAGTTCCTGAATTTAGCTTGTAATGAGCTCGTTGGATCGATCCCGGGTTTCGTTGGTGGTGCTTCGAAGCTGAAGGGGCTTTACTTGTCCATGAATCGCTTGACGGGGGAGTTTCCTGGTTCGATTGATAGTGAGTGTAGTGAGCTTGAGTATCTCGATTTGTCTGGGAACAGATTGAGTGGAAGCATTCCTGGTAGCTTGGGAGATTGTCGGAATCTTAGGGTGCTTTTGTTGTTCGGGAATAGGCTGCGAGGGGCCATTCCTAGTACATTAGGTCAACTTAGGAAGCTTGAAGTGCTAGATGTGTCGAGGAATGGTCTTTGTGGTCCTGTCCCGGCAGAGCTTGGGAATTGTTTGGAGTTGTCGGTTCTTGTGTTATCGAATCTATATGATCCATTTCCGGCAGATAGGGGACCCCGAGGACTGCCTATGACGGATTTTTCAGTTGGTGTTGGTGAAGGGAACAGCTTTGGAGGCAGGCTGCCTGTGAGGATTGCCTCGTTGCCAAAGCTCAGATTGCTTTGGGCACCTAGAGTGGCTCTTAAGGGCAAAATTTTGAAGACCTGGCGTGCTTCTGACAGCTTGGAAATGATCAACTTGTCTATGAACCGCTTCACTGGGGAGATCAAAGGGATCTTTGTGGATTGCCGAAACCTTGTCTATATTGATCTCAGCTCAAACAGATTAAGCGGAGACCTTGATGAGAATCTCGTGAATCCTTGTGTGATTGTGTTCAATGTTAGCGGGAATAACGTGTCCGGATCTATCCTAAGCTCTACAAGCAATATCTGTCAGCCTACAGCCTCCTGGATTTCAGGTTCTGGCCTGCCGTATGGTCCAGCTTCCATTTATCTGCTTTTCTTCGCATCAAAAGCTGGCTTTGCAGGTCCTCCGCCCTCTGGGAAGCATGCTGTGGATCACCATTTTGGCAGAAACATGCCATCTAGGAGCTTGCAAAGTAGCTCGGAATATCTGAACTATGATGTCACTCCTCCTAGCAGCGGCAGGAGTGATAGGTTCAACTCCATAGAGATCGCATCCATAGTTTGTGCAGCAGTCATCATCCTTGTTTTCCTTGCCCTTGCCATCCTTTTCATCTGCACCAGGAAGTGCTTGCCTGAAGACAGTTCCAGGGTTGAAGTACTCGAGAAGAGAAGGATCACCACCTTCATGGACATCGGGGTCCCACTCACCTTCGAGAAAATCGTTGAGGCCACTGAGAATTTCAGCTCCAGTAATTGCATTGGCAGTGGTGGATTCGGGGCTACGCATAAAGCAAAAGTCTCTTCAGGGATCACGGTGGCTGTGAAGAGACTCGCTGTTGGAAGATTCCATTGTGTTCAACAGTTCCACGCAGAGATTCAGACCCTGGGCAAGATCCGGCACCAGAATCTTGTGACTTTGGTCGGATATCATGCCAGTGAAGCCGAGATGTTTCTCATCTACAACTACCTCCCAGGAGGAAACCTGGAGGGGTTCATTCAAGAAAGAGGTAGCAGGCAGGTGAACTGGAGGACCATTCACAAGATAGCACTGGATATAGCAAATGCACTCGCTTATTTGCACGATGAATGTGACCCGCGTGTCATACACCGTGATGTGAAGCCTAGCAATATCCTGTTGGACAACGATCTCAATGCTTATTTATCCGACTTTGGCTTGTCTCGGCTTCTCGGTCCCACTGAAACCCATGCTACAACCGGTGTGGCAGGCACATTCGGGTATTTGGCTCCTGAATATGCTCTTACCTGCCGCGTGTCTGATAAGTGCGATGTGTACAGCTACGGGGTGGTGTTGCTGGAGTTGATCTCCGACAAGAAAGCCTTGGATCCGTCGTTCTCTTCACATAGCAACGGGTACAATATCGTCCCATGGGCATGTATGATGCTGCGACAGGGTCGCTCCAAGGAGGTGTTCACTGCAGGGATTTGGGAGGAAGGTCCGCAGGGTGATCTGGTGGAGGTGTTGTACCTGGCTGTTAAGTGCACCGTGGATACTCTTTCGATCAGGCCAACGATGAGACAAGTCGTGCAACGGTTAAGACAGCTTCGTCCACCTAGCTAGATTGATCTTCCTGCTGAATTCCCTCACTGAGCATGCCCCATTGTCCCCTGAAGTTGGCCTTCTATCCTCGAATGCTAGGCATCTTGTAAGCTGTAAATTATTCATCATGTAAGCTGTAAATTACTCTATCTGCTTGTTGCACCTGCCGCCCTGCCGGATTTAGCATTATTAAGCACGTAGATTGTGATTTTACCCTCTGCTTATTCGGAGCATTCGTCAGAATTCATAATATTACCGAAGGAACTAGAATTTTTCTGTATCTTTCTGTAGCTGTGCTTCCATCATCCGTGTTTGTGTTTGCACATGAGAAATCAATGAAATTGTTTTCTTTCTTTGCCGTTAATTTTCAGAAGCGTTATCATCTGTTGGAAATATAATCATAGTTACATGGCAACAAACCAATAATCGACAGTTGAAAATTACTATTATCTAAGGAAGATATATCAAAAGAAAACACAAAAAGAAGAAAGAAAAAGATGTGATTTGTTTTTACAAGGAAGATATAAAAAAAAGTACTATAGCCCTCGGCGAGGATCGAACTCGCGACCTTTCGCTTACGAAGCGAACGCACTACCACTATGCTACGAAGGCCTCATTGATAAAAAAAATTTTTGGAAAACAATTAATATCTTTTAATTCTTGATAAAAGAGAGGTTGAAGAGGAGAGAGAGAGAGATCGAAGGAACCGAGGAAGAGAGAGAGAGAAGGACGACCGCTACGAGGCGGCGAAGATGTGCGGCATCGCGCTGATAGTTTCTGAGATTCGACTGACTCCATCCTCGATCAGCGACGAATCGATCTCTCCGTCTACCAAATCCGAATCTGTAAGCACTCCACGAACCCTAGCAGATTCGATTGCCTGCTCTGATGACAATTATGTTATGATGCATTTAATTCGATAAGTTATATGATATTCTATGATCGTGAAATTACACGCTCGATTCGCCTGCTTAGATTGCTGCTCTGTGCAACCGAATGCAAGTGTTGAGTTGTAAAGATCTTTGGAGCTATAGGTTGCTTTCACGGTCGATGACTTGAAAGCTGCATTGCGAAGGAGGGGGCCGGATAGCTTGGGAAGCAAAAGAGTGTTGGTGGAATTGGAACATGGAAGTTCGTTGAAAGATGAAGCTGTGTTGGTTTCTTCCATTGTTTGAGGATGATGAAACAGATAGCGAAGTGTTGTTCGTAGGAGGTTGTAGGGAGATGGGAGATCATGGATCGTTAGATAATGGAGAAAATGGGGTTTGTGGACGAAAGATTTTGATTGAGATGGATTTCGTTGGTGCTGTTCTGCAGCTGAGGGGAGAGGATCCTGTGGTGCAGCCATTGGTGAATGCTTCGGGGAATATACTCGTTTACAATGGTTAGTGCATGGTATGTGTTATGTCTTGTTTGCTGGTATAATAAGGGTGAATGGTTAGTGCATGGTATGTGTTATGTCTTGTTTGCTGGTATAATAAGGGTGAATGTGTGAAAGAAGTGTAACTCCATAAATTGGTGAGATAATTACATGGTATAAAACACAAAGAGTATTGTGTCTGTTGTTTATGTTATATAGTGACATTATTTCATAAACCTTGTGAGGTCTTTTTGGTTTGAGGGAAATTTATTGCAGGAGACCCTGGGCTTCTGTCCTTTTCTTTGGTGGGTTAGATTCGATGATACTCGCGGCTTTACTACATGAGTGCCTCGGTGCCAAATGTAAGTTGTATTTTGCATTTTCTTCGGAAATCTTTTCAGTTGTGTCCGCTCCATCTATTACCTGTCTATGAGGAAAATTAATATTTGCATCATGCTGATGCTATAATGTATCATGTGCCCACATAAAATTTTACTTTAAAAAATGCCACAAGGCTCAGGAAAGAAGTTAGTCTCACTCGTTTCGTATTTAACGAATTCTACTAATTTTCTATCACTTCTTCCCTTCTAAACATGAAGGCGCACAAATTACCAGTTTTTCCTTTCTTTTGTTTTCTTTGTTTTTTGGTTTAAAGCTATTCTTTTAAAGTCTAAACTTGGTGGGAGTTTTTTTTTTTTTTTTTTATAAGTAAAGTCTAAACTTGGTGCTTTTTTTCTTTTTGGGTGGAATATTTGTTTCCCCTCTCTTGATCTGACTTTTAGCTTTTCTAGAGTTGCGTCTAAACTCTACAAACAGGCATGCCAATCCTTGTTCTCTGGTCTGATCATCAGAAATTTGTCTGGCAGATGATATTGATCTACTAAACGTAAGCTTTGAGGATGAGTCAGCTCCTGATAGAATCACAGCCGGAGCTGGAGTTGAGGAGCTAAAGAGAGTTGCACCATCGAGAAGGTCAATCATTTAATTTTCTCTATTTCTTGCCCTTTTTTGCCAGAATGACTCTAGTTCCTTTCCTTATTTGTCCATCCTTGATATATGGGAAATGCAGATGGAGGCTAGTTGAAATTTATGGCGTTTTGTCAAATTTGATAGTTGAGATGAAACATGTTATGTCTCGCATAAATCCTGCAAAAACTTACATGGTACTCCTACTTTCATTCAATTTTTGTCATTGTCAACATCTTTGAGATTATGATCTCTTTATGATGTGTATATACTCCTGTACGTAGCTTGACCGAGGTTTTCATTCAATGAAAAAATCTTATGCACAAATTTTGCAGGACCTGAATATTGGTACAGCATTGTGGTTGGCAGCGAGGGGTCATGGTTGGATGTAAGAAGCAAGTGGCAACAATAATGATGGGCTTTATAAGCGTGTCAGGTACAAATCTAAGGCAAGGATACTGCTAGTTGGTTCTGGTGCTGATGAGCAGTGTGCTGGATATGGTAGACACAGAACAAAATTCAGGAGTAACAGGTACTGACCCTTTGTTCTATGCAAATTACGGAGTAATTCTTTTCCATCATTTTCTCCTGCAATTACTGGACATCGTATGTCCTGGCTGTCGCATTCAATATTCTAGTATTTGTCGGCCATCAGTACAGTAAATCCATTTGCATGCATTGGGGAAAAAAATCTTGAAATGCAACACATTTGATGTGCTGAATCATGGAATTCTCATTTTTGCTTTCACTAATTGAGCTGGATTAATTTGCTTTGATCAGTTGGTCAGGTCTGCATGAGGAAATGAAATTGGACATGCAGCGGATCTGGAAAAGGAACCTTGGTAGAGATGATAGATGTATTGCGGACAATGGTAAAGAAGTATAAATGCGAACTTTATAACAATTAGCAAAGAAATACTTGTGCTGGTGAAATGACCCTTTGGTTGATTACATCTTCTGTATTCTATTTCTTGCTTCATCAGGCTAGATTTCCGTTCTTGGACGAGGATGTTATTAGAGTTTTACTTGATATCCCTCTATGGGAGATTGCGGATCTTAATCAGCCTACTGGAACAGGAGATAAGAAAATTCTGAGAGAGGTACCATCCATCAGTATTTGCTTTTCTGTTTTCTTGCAACGACCTTTCTCACTGGGACTTCTTTTAGAATGGTTTTGGCCATGCACATAGTTAGTCAGCACATTTTCTACTAACCTCCACCTTTTCGTTTTGAAAAGGTTGCTCGACTGCTTGTATTACATGATGCGGCAGCTCTTCCTAAAACAGCCATTCAGGTCTGCTCTTTCATCCACTTACAAATATAGTTGCATCTTGCTTTTTAATCCCTACAAGAGCAGTGACTCTTTAGATGCTCCAGATGCCACCTTGAATGTCACTCCAAAGTGTGGTTAGCAGAGGAAAATTTCACATCGTTATAGCACAATTAGTATTTTGGGGACTGAACCTTGGTTGCAGAAGTTCTCACACTGTAGTTAAAACATGTATTTTGTTCATCTGTAAAAACAATACTAAGTTTTGTCTTTTGGTTCAGTTCGGTTCCAGGATAGCACATGAATCTAACAGGAAGAACTTTGGTAGCAATCGTGCTGCAAACATGGCTTCTGCCGGAAGTGTAGAGTTCTTCGGTTCCTAATGCTGTCAGAAAGCGGCTTGTGCACTCAAGGTACAAACCCGTTCCTGTGGCATGCCTTGCTTGGTGCTGTTGTGATGTTGCAGATGTAGATGCCTGTGATGAGGGCAAAGCTGCTCATGGCCAGCTGAATTGGGTGACGTGTCCATACTCCTTCAGCATTGCATGATTCGGTTGGTGGTGGAGTTCCTTCAGCATCACCCATGATTCAAGGGTGAAACATTTGCCTCAGTTGTTGAAAAGACAACATGTATAGCGTATAAGCCGCAAATAACTTATGCTTAGCTTTTGTTGAGTGCTGACTGGAATGATTTATGTTATATACTTGGCATTTGCTGCTCCATTGATGATTGTATTCGTAAACAACTTTCAATTCGTTGAGGATTCTTTATTTAATCGAACCCAACAGAGAAATGTTCACAGGACCATGTGTTTTACCAGGTCGAGAATTGATTGATACTCCACAGGTACGATGAAATCAAGTTCCCCGTGATGTGCACCGCCTAAGAGTGGAACACCTAAGATTTTTATTTTATTTTATTTTATACGAACCACCTAAAATTCCTGACCATAGCATTTCTAGTACTTTTCGAAGACATTTCAAGTAGTTCATGTGTTAAATAAGCAAATTATCAGTATTCTTCGGTTATCAAGCTATTCATGAAAAACACAAAGTACTCCAGCATAAGACGTAAAAACATAAGGCAATAGGGAGTTAAGGGACACCCAGCATCCTTCATCAACTGATGATACAGATCTTGAAATGAAAATAGTAGCATTGTGATGCATGTAAGATATGTGATGAACAGATTCGCATATGTTGGTGTAAATGGTCACACATAATCTATCCTACATATACCTCCAGTTCAGCCTCGGCAAGTGCTGTACGTGAAGAGGGACTCCAATGAACTGGTTTCTTGCCTCTGTAGATATAGCCTTGAAGGACCATTCAGCCAAAGACTTCAATCTGAGAGAGCAAGCAACGGAAACTTTTCATATGGAGTAGTCTAGACATGTGTTAGGATCAATAGAAAATTTTAATGTAGTACATAGATCAATAAAAAAAAATCAGTGAGACACAATGTCATTGTCATCCTATTTTATGAACCTTTTGAAAGATTCAGAAACCTGTTAGTAATATATTTTCCTATCCAGTAAACAACTGTTTGGCGATAACTAGATCGTCTAGTCATCATTTGAGCAAATAGTGTTTGGCGATAACTAGACAACTGTTTGGCGATAACTAGATCGTCTAGTCATCTTTTTTTCCCAAAGAGCTACTTTCTGATAATGCATTTCCAGCTTTTGAGATGATGTGCTCCATGAATAACGAAGTGGAAATGATATATCCAGCTAAAAGAATGAAAAGGACTAAAAAAAACCAACCAATCGGTCACAACAAATTACCTGTGCTGTTTCATACTCAGGATCCAGAGTTAGATATGCATCATCCCACTGTCCCCAGACTCCATATCGCTGAAATGCAGAAAAGTAATACTCAGTATATCCTCGAACAAATATCAGTATTCCAGTCACAGATATAAATGACGAATAAAATACAGTCTATATAATAGATATTGAGAGCTGAAATCCATCAGTAGACAGATAAGTCCTTTCATTATTTTTTTAATTTTTATCTTCACAATGAAAAGAAGAAAAGATGACCATGTCCTAACCTTAAACGATGCCTTTGTGCTTTCATGGTTGCTCTGACAAAATTGGCAGCCTTAGCTCTCAACTTTAATGGCGTAAGATCCTTCCCGAGATTTATCATCCAAGGACTGCAAAACTGAAAAGAAACAGCAAGGTGATTGAAAATACGAGATATAAATATAAACTATGCTTTTCTTTTTTCTTTTTTTCTTTTTCAGTTTGCTTCAAAATAAATCCGAGAATCTCATTGAAACGCTAATAACGACTAAAACAAATTGTGACCAACGACTAATCACGTGGGTACTCACACCAGTGCTCTACAGCAATTAAGAACATAAATCCAAAAACCATTATCAGCAGATAACAAGCCTTTTATTTTCAAAGCTTCTTAGTCGTGGAGGGGGCTAACTAAGATATACAACCTTGAGAGGATGATGTGTCACCTGTATGAAATCAGAAGGGATGTCATCTAGTTTCAACAGTACTATCAGTAAACCTCCAGTACCAACTGCATTACAGTGGGTGGGTTCGACAAAAGATCGGGGAAAAAAACTAACAGACAGCTATGTGAGTTATGTCGTTTTGTCGTTTTGTCTTTTGGAAGCACATGCAGAGATCTGACCCTACAACACTTGATTAGACTTAAAATTAAGAAAGAAATAACATAGAGTACTAACCTACGACTTGCCTTTCAACTCAATCGGGAGACCATGACAATCCCAACCAGGAACGTACTGAACCTTGAAGTTTTGGAGAAGCTGCAAAAGAAAGAGAATAAAGGATTTAATTTCCTCTCTTTCAACAGATGGGACACAGTTCTCTCAACTCTTCTTCTGAAAATAAAAGATTTAAACATTCCGCTGCAACATGTATGCACCATTTTTCAAAGTTCTGTCCAGCAAATGAGTATGATAATTGATAACCATGTGACCGGTTGAATGCATATTCAAGACAAAAAAAGCCCAATCCCAAGAGAAAATCATATATATGATCACATTTGAGTATAGACTAAAAAGAGCGATACCTTATAACGGTTGATTATATCCTTCAAAATCTTATTAAGCGCGTGACCAATATGTAAGTCACCATTAGCATAAGGAGGGCCATCATGAGGAGTGAAAGTACCCTGCCACATCACAAAACATTACCAAAAAATAATGCATGAGCGCGCATGATGGCTATTTTAACAAGTCGAGATGGAATTCACCCCATCGTTTCTCTCGACAACTCTCTTGAAAACCTGATTTTCTTTCCACAGCTTCTGAATTTCGGGCTCTTTAACCAAGGAATTCTCCCTCATTCCAAACGTTGTCTTGGGCAAATTGACTGTATCTTTGTACTTCCCTGCTTGATTCACGCCTTCATAAACCATAGGATGCCACCAAACAAATGCACCGTATTAGACACAATGTCACACATATCTTCTTCCAAATATAACTCGTGTATCCACAAAACACAACATCATGGCTACTGAAAGCACACAGTGGAACACTCGATTCGAACTTCTAAGATTAAGTTCCTTGATACAACATATCCAACTAATTCACAATTACTTTTCACTCTTAATTCAACGTCAACACCTGATAGATCATATACCTTCGGAATCTTTCTTCGCAGCCATGACCAGTCCACGAGACCGTCGCCTCGACGAACTCATACAACCACCACTCGACCAAGTGCAAAATCGACACCTACTCTCAGCAACACATATATCAACCAACATACTCCTCGAACCACCAAACAAACTAGCACAGCTAACACCTCTCAGACTCCAACAACTCCGTCGATCGAAAACCTGCAACTCAACGTCACACTACCAAAGAATCAACCAAAAACGATTGGATTGCATGAATCGGAATCAATTGAAGCGAGAAAGAGGTGGAGAAAAGTACAGTGTGGAGCGTGCTCCGGTGAGTGAAGGCGGCGGCGCTGTGGTGGCTGCGAGGGGTGATCGAGGCAGAGAATACGGCGGCGGCGCAGGGATCTGTTCGAAGTCGAAGTCCCATTTTCACCCGCGATGGGATGATAATATCATGAATAAGAGAGTTGAAACGAGTTGCTGCGAATCATGGACCTATTTTACTGTCTTTGCATGTCAAGGTCCGCAAATAGGTTTCGTCCATCTATTTGTCGTCCTAAAATAGAATTTTCGTGCAGTTTAGTTTGATTAACTCAAATCACAGTGTAGAAAGAACGTCTCTCACTATGTAACGAGAATATGATTTGGACTGTATTTATAATTACAGGAAAAAGATCGGTGTGTTGCATGACAATTATCCTTGTGCTTTTGATAAAAATATAAGAATAGGAAAAAAGAAATGTATATCTTGATATACAATGTGTCACGTGATGATCTAACGATTGAGATTTAAGCGTATAGATGAATGATCGAGATTAAAGCAGGATGCTTTAATCTCAACTCTCCATCTCAATTGTTTTAATCTGAACCATTATTTTATCCCTTGATACATGGTGTGTCAAGATACACAATTTTTAAACCCAAAAGAAAACCAATTTACAAAAAATATGTGTATGTATGGAAATCAGTTTTCGTCTAGACAGTGTATTTTACATGAGCATTACAATGCATCGAGGACAAAGGTAAAAGTATTTTCCTACACGTTCTCACGGATGAGGTAAGCGGGTGAGGTATTTTTTTTTTTTTTTGATAAAGATGATCATCTTGGAAGTCATATATTCTAAATAGTCATATTTTAACACCAAGGTTTATCATAAAAAAGAAAAAAATTAAGAAGCATTAAGACTTATCATAAAAAGATAGAGATTTACGAAGTCACCAAGGTTTATCATGGGTGGGTTAGTAGAAAAATCCATATGTAGAGATAGACCGTTAAATCGTTTTGACCTTCACCGTTGATTGTTCGGGGGAATTTATATATAAAAGGATCTTGACTTATTTTTCAAACTATCAATTTCAATACAAAACAATCTCTCTTGAGATCTACATATTTTTCTTGTTTTCAAGTTTCTATTCTCTTTCGGTATTTCTATTTTTACCTTGTAATATTTGAGTTAGGCTAAGATATTAGTATTTTGAGTGACATGCGGATTACAAGAATCTAACCCGTGACAACCCATTCTTGCTTAAAAATTACATTCTTACTGGTACAGCTCCTTCCGCACTTGCAAGCACTAGTTTGACTCGGAAATGTTTGATAGTCCATACCTTCATCAATTAAACGGGAATATGAGTTTGCTTATCAATGTTGCGCAAACAAGAACATTTACTTGTAATACTTGGCATCCAGAGTTGGTGATAGTGTGATGCCCAACACTTCACTTAAGCTGTCAAACACATCATCAAAAAGAAAGCAACCAAACGTGTCATGAAGTGTTGAACCTCGCCTTACCGTTCAAATTCGGAACAGTCGAACACAATATACAACTCAAGGCAGTTCGTATCATTCATCATTCATAGTCCTTACATCCTATGCTGAACCAGATACATAAGAAGTTTAATGTGATTAAAAAACCTAACAAAGATGCCATGAAAACACATTTCCACGATAGGCATAAAGCATCATCAACTTGCTTGGGATGCATTTGATTTAGGAGGTGGCGGAGCTTGTTTTATACCCCATCTCTTCCGAACAACGTCCAAATCTTCATGGAAGTGCCGCTCATAATATATACACATTAGATCAGCACTGCTCATGCCTGCACGTATCGCCCAAGGAAAGTAATGCTGGTAAAACAGCGACCTTTGTTTCGGACTGAATCTCGCTGAGCCTCCGATGACAGATAAGAAGCACATGGGAAGGAGCATTTGCTGAAACTCTATCACCTTAAGAGCAGACTCTCCCATCAAGTTTGTTGGGAGGTTGAAGAGTGTGTGCCAGAAGTCATGGACTTCTCTAGCACGCATGGCCACATAAGCAAGCTCTTCCGTGTCCATGAATCGAACTGGAGGCCGATCATCTGGGGAGAAGTTCCGAGATCCCATGAACTTTGCATATGCAGCCCCGAAAGTATTGGGTGGAAGATCCCAAGCGTGCCCCACATTTGCAGATATCACGCGCGGTCTTTCCAGTAGAACTGCCTGAAAATATCATGAACCATATCTGAGAACCGAATAGTATAAAGAAGTGATAAACGATGAAATCTCAAATGCTTTCATTCCATCTCGACAATTCAACTATAAGAGCATTCACAATAATTTCACTTTCAAGCAATGACCCCGGAAGGCTTGACGAGCCGATAGTATAAAATCTAGATATATAATAGTGTTAAAGGACTAACCCTGCCTTCAGGGCTCTTCTTCATCCTCTCGAGAACTCTCTCAAATGCCGGCTTACCAGTCGTCTCTCCAAGTGCAGCTATAAGATCCGCTCTTCGTGGATCAAGTAAAGCACCAACAGCGGAACCAACAGCAACCGCGGCTTGCTGCCAGCCATTAAGCCTGATGCGTGCACCCTCTATCATATCACCTTCTTTCCTCCCTAATATCCAATAAATTCAACACGTATTTTTTTCCCGCAATTCAAACCATTTTACTATTCAAACCAAAAGGCTCACTTCAGATAGATAAATGAATAAGCAGGCAGAACAATATCAAAGATCCCAGCAACAATTCAACTGAACCCAACAAAGCCCACTAATCAAACCAGCTCCACGATAATGACCAGATAAGCAAACGAGAGCCAAGAACCTTCTCTAGGTAAATAAATTATCCACAAAAAGAACACAAATAAACTCTATCAGGAATATCTACATCAATTGTTAGTGGAACACATGTATAACCTGATTCATATCAACCCAAAGGTTTAAACTTTAAACTAATGAGTTAAAAATTGTTCGTATATGATAATACGTAAGTTACTCTCATTTACCCCTCCTGATCAGTACAATAAACCAACTCACACGATTTCTTAACAATCTATGTTATTGGTTTCAGTCCGTCACTCAGAATCACACATAACTCAACCAATCGCCACAAATACTCCCAACCAATCATACACACAATCACCCACCTAAAAGAATCCCAAATTGACAACATAGAAACCCTTACGGAATATAATCCCTACACAACAATAATTACCCTGGTCAAGGCGACAGAGGCGCAGGCCAAGTTGAGCCGGTTCTTGTAAGATTCTTACAAGCACAACACATAACATTATATCAATAGTTCATCTTCATTCATCAAACCCTCGAACTCATGTACCTCCAAACTTGCGTCATCGAAACCATCGGATCCGGAATTATAGATTTCTGAACAAATTTGAAGAAGACAGACTTGTTGGGACAATTTCGATGATCAAAACCCTAAATCATGGCCCATTGGGGCAGTGTAAAATGCAAATCAGCAACAAAAGCGTACAAACATCGACGTCACCCTTGAGTTGTATCAAAGCAAAGGCAAAAATCAATGAATTTGATAGAACAAGGATAGAATTATTTGCACCTCAATACATGAGAAGTTTCTGCGGCGAGATGATTTTTGTTATCGGAGGAGATGACACCGTGGAGAAAAGGCGGGCCTAATCAAGGTGTCCGAAGCGTCCGAGGATAATAGGAAATATTCCCAGTCAAATTGCATCACACGACATCTACAACTCCGATGTTTTGCCACCGAGGGTAAAATCGGTGTATTGCACATCACGACGAGATTATTTATCTAATTTTATTATTTTCTGAAATTTATTGGTTTGAGACGATATTTTAATTATAAAATTATCATTTTTTATTATAAAATTTATTATTATGATTTGTTTGAATGAAAAAAAAAATATATATATATATATATTTTTTTTAGTTTTCTCCCTCTCATCGACACTCAACCGTCTATCATTTTCTCACACTTACCTACAACCCTCACACCGTCGCCGTCACAACCACCGTCACCTCAACTCTACCTCCCTACCAAATCCCTCCTCACCCGCTACATCACCACCAACGACTTTGCCATCGCTCATCTCGTCAAATCCACCGCATGCAATTCGACAAGGAGACAATAAATCCAATATCACTCAATCGATTGATCCATCGTCGCTATCATTCCTTCGATCACTCATCCTCATCAAATCAAATCTACGGTTCTTGTTCCCCAATGTTTATCTTTGATTCTTGATTGCGATGGATCATCACTGAAATTGATGGGGAAAGGAGAGCAAAATTACAGCAAAAAGAAGAATGAATCGAGCATTGAGACTTTCGCCATTGAAGTGAGGGGAAGACAAATTTGCGACGAGGATGAAGGAGTGCGAGTAGAGGATAAACGTACTGGGCGAAGGTGGAGACGTACTGATCCGTGTCTAGAGATGGTACTGACATACTAATAGTGCTTACGGTGGTGGTGATAGACGTACAGATGCCATAAACCACGATGATGTTGACGTACTAGTGTGGTTGATAATGGCCACGACGATGTACCGATAATGGTTTTGGGCTAAGGACGGCGGTGACAATGACGCACTGATTCGGGTGAAAAGGTGTAACGCCACGATAAATTATCCGGCTTAATTAGCACTTAACATCACTGACGTTACAGACAAAAGTAGTCATCGAATGTTACAAATCCCAAATGTCAATTATTATACAAATCCTTATTCTGAATTCAAACAGCAGAAAAAAAAAATACTAGAAGACATTATTACACTAAAAACAAGCACCAGCACATGGCTACTTCGAGACCTCACCGTCTTCATCAAAACTTCACGAAGATAAAATGAAAGAAAAGAAAAAAGCAACTCGTGAGCAACAGAAAGCTCAATAAACACAAGGCACTACCATATGCGTTTCAAAACTGTTACACCTGATAATATATTAAAATCCTTTTTTATTAAGATGAGTTCACCCTTTTGTAGTTCTTTGTGTCACACTTATTCTGTTCACTCGTTTATTTTAATTATTTTCAATATTTGTGTTCCAACAGTAATTTATCCTATCACTACACAGAGAATCCTTAGGACAGTAACTCAAGTGGAAATTCCCTTTCACTTTCAATCTGCGACCACATCAAACATATCGTCGATTGCCTCCCTACAAGCAACTGTCCAGCATCCGAGTTGTCAGGGATGGTTAAACCCTGCCGCAACCTCGGATCCCTGTAAATAATTACCCAACAACCCATATTGGCATCCCTACAAGTGACTACTCAGCATCCGGATTGTCAGAGTTAGTCCCAACACCCTGCCGCAATCTCGGATCCCTGCAAGCAAGTGCTCGGTGCCCTCAACGATCACGTCACGTGCACATGAAAGAAAAAGCTAATCTTTCCTCCCCTCATTTATAATCTCGTGTGCCCATGCTTCGAACTATCTGACCCGACGTGAAGTTCTACGCTCACGGTTAACTCATCTTTGATGATTAGAATTATATATCTAAATATTTAATTATTTCTTTAGCATGGTTCTATAATATTTCGTCTTATCGTGAACGTTATTATGTTAAGTCCAATTATTTCCATTAATTATGTTACCCCTTGTTTTTATAATTGTCATTTTAGACTAGATTACCCAATAATATGCACGCTCACGTTTTAATTCGTTATCTTTGTACATTTCTTATTAATCACAAGAATACCCAAACTCTTTATAATTTTGTAATCGTAATGCACAGTCAAAAAAGAGGTTGTTGACCAACAATACACCTCACTGTAGTGCCTCCAACGGCTGCTACATCTACAAGAACAATGGTAAAAGTTGCTCAAGAATCAGAACAACAGCATTTGAAATCCACCAAAGACTCTTATTAGTATGATCATGAGATCCTCCAACACTGGTTGGTTGCTAGAGACAACTGGTACATTTTGTTGAAAACCTGTATCATAATATAAGTCCCTGATAGTGAGCATAAATGACAACTGGTTTCGGACCAAAGGGGCAGGCGGCTGGATGGTGACCTTGAGGCCACATAGGGGCCCACACATATAGGTTTGGTATTGATGGATCGATAATTAATTAATATTGATTTAATTATTTAAAAAAATATTAATATTTTATTTTATTTAAAACATGTGAAATTTTCAAAATTAAAATCACTAATCTTATCATATAAAAAATTTAATATTGTAACGTTCTAGATTCGCAAATCTTATATGCGTATTTTATATAAATCTTACCATAAATATATAATTTTAAATTTCTTAAACTTTCGGGTTAGTACAAAAAAAAACCGTACTATGATAGTTTCGATCTAAGGACGACGGAAGCGATGACGTACTATTTCGGTAAAAAGAGCACACTTGCAATGTCTGTTTTCGGCTAAAGTTAGCGATGTATTAGACTTTTTCGATGATGATTTTAACCAGGAGGAAGTTCGCAGTGGTTAGTATAGTCAACGGTTCAATATAAAATTTAATTAGAGTTAGAATTAGGATTTGAATTCATGTAAGGGTAAGATTTTAACGAATTTTTTAAATGATACTTGTTGAGAATAATAAGGGATGGTGGTATTTTTATGTAATTAAATTTGTATAGGGATATCTATAAAAAATTCTCTATATTGTGTATTCCCTCACTATTAAATACTTTATATTATTTTATTGACTATGTATGATGATATAATTTTTGATTGATATTACGGGTCGATCAAATATTTTTTTTAGAACATATCGTGATATACTAATAATAGTAAACATTATATATTATAACCTGAGACCATATAAAATATGAATTATGTTGTTTAGATGAATAATAAAATTTCTTAAATTGCTTATAAAATAATATATGAAGAGAGAAATGTTATAAAATTTATGAGACGGATGAAATATATTACTTATAAGACAAAAAGAGTAATATAAGTAATATACCAATAGGATAAAAATTTGTACAGTAAAATTCTTAAATCAAAGTATTACATGCAAGGAGTATGAAATACCCCCACAACATTAGAGCAAGTGCAATAAACTTGCTATATAGTTTGTTATTTGTCAAAATAAAACAACAAGTGTATTTCAATGGGTTTGTATTTTTATGACATATTTTGTTTTTTTTATCAAATTAATTATTATATTTAAAATCGAATATAATAATAAAACATAATTTAACAATCTATAAACATGAAACAAACATAGAAATTGAAAAAACACAAGTTGTATAAAATTATATGACTTTTTTGATCTTTCATTTGGGAGACAATTGTTAAAATATAAACAATATAAATAAATTATAATAATTAAATATTATTCATAAATAAAATATAATTATAAAGTTGTCAAATTTACAAATCCCCGTGAACTTACTCTAACAAAGCAAATAATCTGTACATTCTTTTCTTGTGACCAATTCGCACATTCATCACACTGCTCACTCAATCCCCAAACCACACCGTCTCTCCCCTTCAATGGCTACCTCGCCGACATCTCGCCGTACACGGCGCCCCCTGCCGCCACCGCCCGCCACCGGAATCCACCACACAAACACCAACCTATCCGCCTCCTCAACTGACCTCTACACAACAATGCTACACAAACACGACGATGACGTCATCCTCGACACCGAAGACGAAGACGAATCCCTGCCTCCACTCTTCAAGCGCCTCCCAAAGGATTTCGGCGGCTCCGGCTCCGTCGACTTCGACACCGCCGAGGACACAGGGACGATGATCGTGCGGAGAGGGAGTGATAACAGATCGCGTGAGGTTCCGGTCTATGGAAGGGATCGAGAGAGTATGAGCCCGAGGAATGATGCGGAGGTGGAGGATTACGGCACTTTTGTTGTGAAATCGACGATTAGGGATAGCGAGAGGCCGAGGTATAGGGACGAAGAGGAGGACGAGGAGGAGGAAGAGGAAGGGGATTTTTCGACGTTCGTGGTGCGGAGAGATGAGGGCGATGAGAAGGAGTCTGTGTCTGGTACGTTTGTGAGGAAGACGAGTGGTGGAGGAGGGTCGATGTTGAGTAGTGCGGTGGCGAGTATGCAAGCGATGAGTGATATCGGGAAGAATAGGAGGAGTAGTGGCTCGGGTTATTCGGAGGATGGACATGGGAGGCATTCGCAGGGGAAGATGTCGTCTAGTTCGATTCCGGATTGTATTGCGAGGGAGGATCCGAGCACCAAGTATGACCTGCTTAATGAACTAGGTGATTGATGATTGTGTGGTTTGGTGGCGGTTTGGGGATGTTAATGTTTGTGGTTCTGATAGTGAGATTTGGTTTTGGATGCAGGGAAAGGATCGTATGGAGCTGTGTATAAGGCTAGGGATTTGAGGACTTCGGAGTTGGTTGCGATCAAAGTTATTTCGTTGTCAGAAGGGGTACTGACTGACTTTGCTTTGTGACCTGTGTTTCTGGGGTTTTTGAATAGCTGATCAAGGGTTGTGAGTTGTTCCGTGTGTCCTCGTGTTGTGTTGTAGGAGGAGGGTTATGATGAGATTCGGGGTGAAATTGAAATGCTCCAGCAATGTACTCATCCCAATGTGGTTCGTTATTTTGGAAGTTACCAAGGAGAAGAGTATCTTTGGGTAAGAACAATTATACTTGGTTACTCGTTTCATGGATATCAGATGTATTTGTTTGAGCCATTTTAACTTATAATGTCGACCTTATGGGAGGTGCTATTAAGTATCTCTTGGTTTGCATATACTTGATTGGTGAACTCGGCTAAAAGGTGAAATCGGGTTTGATCTTGATCTGTTGCGTTGCCTATTTTGCAGATAATTATGGAGTATTGTGGTGGTGGAAGTGTTGCGGATTTAATGAATGCTACCGAGGAGCCATTAGAAGAGGGCCAAATAGCGTATATATGTAGGGAGGCACTGAAGGTATTCATGCTTTTAAACCTGAATTGATGACATAAAATGAGCACGTGCAGATTCTAAGGGTTTGTAAAAGCTTGGTTCTGTTGGAAGTCATTGACTGCATGCTGACACTTTAGGTGCTCTAAAGTCTGTGCTCATGGGTTTATTTTGCCATGTTCAACATCTGTTAGTATTCTGCTCATCAATTTCTTCGCCTCTTGTTGAACTCAGATATTTTATTGCAGGGTCTAGCTTATTTACACTCGATCTTTAAGGTTCATAGGGATATTAAGGGTGGAAATATCTTGTTGACTGAGCAAGGAGAAGTCAAGTTGGGTGAGAACATCTTACGCCTCCATAGATTGAGAATTAAATCATCAACATGCAATCATCATGCTATTTGTTGGTCAAGTCAACGATTCATTTGCAAACAATCATTGCATGCATTCCTTTTTTGGGTCGAAAAATAGGAAGATATGATTTATCTTCACGATTGAAGAAATTTAAACTAAGACATTTTTCAATGTTCTCTTGTTGAAAGGGAAAATGTTCAGGAGAAAGACAAGACAATGCAAGCTGTAGAAATACCAGTTTTGCTTCCTGTGTTCTTACCTCTTAGAGCTAAATAAGCTAAAGGACTTGGTTTAAACGATAACCTATCAAAAATCTTTTTTACCTTCACAAGCTCTGCTATACATGTTATAGAGGCTGGCCGCCATACATGTTACATCCTCAGCTTCTTTTGTACTTGATTTTTGCTGAATTTTCTTTGTTTGTGTGTGGATTTGGCAGGTGATTTTGGGGTTGCTGCACAGCTGACAAGAACCATGTCCAAGCGTAACACTGTATGATTCTTTCTCTAGCTATCCTTTTGTCACTTCTTCTGACTCCCCTTTAACCATTCCACTCCTTTTCCTTTCTTCAAACGTGGTTTTGTATCTTTTATCAGAAGGATTGTTATGAGCCATGGTCTTTTTGGCTCTCTTTAACTCTGCTGTTTGATGACTTTAGGATGGTGATTCCATTTTCTTGTATCATATCTTATACTGCTTGCACTACCTGCTTAAAAAAAGAAGAAAGCACCCACTCTATCACTTCTTTTTTTCTCTTCTCAAGGGATTTTTGTTCAACCGCCATCTTTTTCTTCTTGCATTCGATACTATAACGGCTTTTCTCATGCAATTTATGTTCCGATCAGTTCATTGGAACTCCGCACTGGATGGCTCCAGAAGTTATTCAAGAAAGTCGCTATGATGGGAAGGTACTTCATTTTGCTTACTTGCGATGGTTTAGGTATTGTTCGTGCCTTCTCTTCAATATAACGTCTATACTGCCTCTGTTACAGGTGGATGTCTGGGCTCTTGGTGTCTCCGCTATAGAAATGGCTGAGGTATATAAACTGTTACCCCCCACCACCTGAATAACTTTCATACTATCAAATTCTTCTTCTCTCCCTTGAATCAGCCCCTCCTCTTCTGTCTCTCATTTGTCAATCACTTTGTTTTAGTGTAAACGTAATATGTAGCATTAACTTGATTTTTTTCGGTTCTGCTTCCTGACGTTCCTTTTTAATTTGTGGCTGTCAGGGTCTTCCTCCAAGATCTGCTGTCCACCCAATGCGGGTCAGTGCCAATTGTTATCTTTGAAATTAATATTTTTGAATAATTTCCCCTATTTCTGCTCCTTACACCCGCCAATGAGTAATTCTTGAATTGTGGAAGCATTCCGAGGCTGTCTGTTCGGCCTTAAGTCTAACAACATTTGGCCCTAATGCCAATTCGAAGCAGCTGTACCAAATGCTTGTACACAGAACTTCTAACGTATGAATTAGTTTATAAATGGCACTAAACTAATCTATGAATTCTCTGTTTTCTCACTTGACTTTTATAAAGCTGTTACTACTCCAGACAATATAAACGAAAGCTAATTAAACATGGAGGCTGTGTACATCCTGCAGTCTAAGGGCAAAAACCTAGCCATGGGAATTGTTTGCTATGTAATAGTTAGAACTCATTGTTCGTGATTTCTAGAGTTCGACGTCATTGTTGTTTTTACTGTTTTAGGTTCTGTTCATGATATCCAGTGAACCTGCACCCATGCTTGAGGACAAAGAGAAATGGTATAATGAGTCCTTTTCTAACGCTTCTTTCTTCATTTGATCATCCACGAGTTGCAGCTTGATGCTATTCATCTCCCACTAATGTTTATATTACATATGTGCATTCCAATGGATTTTTGGTTGTCCTGTTATTTTCTCCCTTGCCAGCTTGTGGACATTTTTTACCTTGGCTCTACCTCCACTACTTTCTGCCTTCATGATATTTCTTGTTCACACAGTAAACTTCAGATACTTGTGTGGAGTCGGAAAAGTGATAAATACCCTTTTAAAAGTGTTATAGTGTTATTGGAGAGTCTCTAAAGAATACGACTCTGCTGCTTATTGGGGCCTTGTAATTATGTGTATGCATCATTTTATTTTTAGGCCACAAATTTTTTCAGCTGTCTTGGTTCTTATCAAATATTCTTATGCAACTATACGAACTAAATTCATCATCTCAAAAAAAAAAAAGAGGAATAAAAAAAAAAAAGAGGAATATAGAA
>LIEC01012017.1:0-17416 GCA_001925005.1 Drosera capensis
TCCTTTCAGGTACCGCAGAATGCGAATAACCACTTCCCAATGTTCGACACATGGTGCACTGAGAAATTGGCTGACTACACTGACTGGAAATGAGATGACTGGAAATGAGATATCTGGCCTAGTGACTATAAGATAGTTCAACTTTCTAACTAGCCGGCGGTATCGTCCTGGGTCTTCATATAGCTTCCCCTGTCCAGGTACTAGTTTCTGATTTGGATCCATAGGAGAGTTAATGGGTTTGGACAACATGCCAGCTTCTTCCAAAGTATCTAAGACATATTTCCTCTGAGATATGAATATGTCCTTGAGAGTCCTGGCCACCTCGATTCCAAGAAAGTATCGCAGTCTTCCAAGGTCTTTGGTCTGAAATTGTTTATGAAGATACTGCTTTAGACGAACAATACCTTCATAGTCATCTCCTGTGATGATAATGCCATCTACGTAAACAATCAGCAAAATCTTCTTCCCTACTGGGGATGAGAGATGGAATACAGAATGATCTAACCCACATCGGGCTATCCCAAACTGACGGAGAGCCGAACTGAATCTGCTGAACCAGGCTCTGGGAGATTGTTTGAGACCATAAAGGGATTTCTTGAGGTGACATACTAGTCCAGTCACCCCTTGAGCAAGAAAGCCGTGTGGTTGTTCCATATAGACTTCCTCGTCAAGGTCACCATGAAGAAAAACATTTTTGATATCCAGCTGATGAAGAGGCCATGAGTGAAGGGCGGCTAAACTCAAGAATAATCGAACAGAGGCAATCTTCGCTACAGAGAGAATGTATCACCATAATCGATCCCAAATATCTGAGTGTATCCCTTGGCTACCAATCTAGCCCTGAGTTGGTCCACAGAGCCATCGGGAGAACATTTCACAATGAAAACCCATTTGCAACCTACAGTCTGCTTATCAGGCGGAAGGTGAACCAGATTCCAAGTGTCATTTGAAAGCAGAGCATCCATTTCATCAGTCATAGCCTTTCTCCACCCAGCATGAGACAAGGCTGCAGAGACATTTTGCGATATAGCCACGGAAGAAAGAGAAGCAACGAATGCATTGTAACCTGGAGATAAATGAGTATAGGAAACAAAATTTGCAATGGGATGTTTAGTGGTACAAGTTCGAGTGCCCCTTACGAATAGCAATTGGACGATCATCTGGCGAATCACAAGCGGGAGGAGACTCGTCGACCAATGGAGTGATTGGAACAGGTAGTGTCGCCCGAGGCAGCTGCTGCTTTGACTTTAGGCAAGACCCACGCTCATATACCTTGAGAATATGCTGAGATGCAGTAGGAGGTGGGTCATGATGGTCTGCCATAGTGTCAGGGATGATATGAGGAATGGGTAGGACCACAGATGGAGAGGACGATTGGGAAGTTAACTGAGTATCTATGGCCTGAAAGTAAGGTGTGGATTCCAAGAATGTCACATTGGCGGAGATAAAGGCTTTCCTAAGGGAAGGGGAATAGCAGCGATAACCCTTTTGAGTACGGGAATACCCAAGGAAGACGCACCGATGGGATTTTGGGGATAACTTATCCTGACCCGGAGAGAGGATATGGACGAAGCATGTACACCCACCTAAAGACTCGTGGGGAAACAGAGTATAAGGATTCAGAAGGAAACATAATGGAATAAGGCACCTGGTTTCCTAAGAGGATGATGGCATACGGTTGATGAGATAACAAGACGTCAACATAGCATCAGCCCAATAGGAAAGAGGAACATGCATATGAATTAACATAGTGTGAGCGGTCTCAACTAGGTGCCGATTTTTCCGTTCGGCAAGACCATTTTGCTGAGAGGTATGTAGACATGAGGATTGATGAAGCATTCCTTGATCTAACAGGAATGACTGAAATGCATGGGAGAAGTATTCTTTAGCATTATCAAATCGAAGGATGCAGACAGTTATTTGAAATTGTGTTTTCACTTCACACAAAAGGTTTTGAAAATGTTGAATAACTCACTGCGATCTTGCATAAGAAATAACAAAGTCATTCTAGAAAAATCATCAATAAAAGTGACAAAATATCAAAACCCAAAAGTGGACTGGACTCTACTGGGTCCCCAAATATCGGAATGGACTAAAGTAAATGGTGCAGATGCACGCTTATGATTTACAGGAAAAGGAACACAATGGTGTTTTCCTAAATGACAGGACTGACATTCTAAAGATAAAATGTTAGATAAAGAGCGTCTCATCTGTCGAAGACTCGGAAGACCAGGATGTCCCAACTGACAATGTGTTCTCAGAACATCCCCAGAAGTAGTGAGAGCGATGGGAGAGCTGATCAAGATGTAGTGGCCGCCATAAGATTCACGTCCTGTGCCAATCATCGCCTTGGTCTTGGAGTCCTGAATATACACAAAAGGCGAAGAAAAGGTCACAAGGCATCGAAGAGTATGGATTAATTTACGTATGGAGATGAGATTGTAAGGAAAGGCAGGAACATAAAAGACAGATTTTAAAGTGATGGTAGGAGTAAGATTGATGTTACCAATGCCCATGATAGGAGATGAAGAACCATCTGCAAGAGTGACTACAGAAGAAGAAGAGGATTTGGATAAATGAGCTGAAATAAGTGACATTACCGGTCATATGATCTGTGGCACCTGAGTCCAGAATCTAGAAAGGAGAAGCTGAAGATGACTAAGTAAATAGTGCAGCTGAAGTCGACGGACCAAGAGATGGTGAAGACTGGGCCTGAAAAGCCTGGAACTGAAGGAAGCGAGCATAGTCTTCTGAAGAGATGGACGCAGCAATATGTGCAGTAGGCCGTGAAGGATAACCGACAATATCATAGCAGGTGTCCTTCCAATGCCCAGGTTTGCCACAATTGATACATTTCGGGCGCCCACGTCCACGGCCCGGGTTGGATTGCCTGCCTCGGCCTGTGGCAGATGCTCCTCCTTGACCGGGCGCAGAGGATCCCCTTCGGCCATCACCAAATGAAGAGAGAAGAGCAGAGTCGATCGGGACTTCTGCAGTAGGAACCACTATCGGAGTCAGTGAAGAGGCACGGGAGACGCGATAGTATACCTCAGTCAGAGATGGGATTGCAGGACTCCCGAGGATGGAAGATTTGACGGAGTCCAGATCAGGACGTATGATATGCAGATACATAATCACTAGGAGCTTATCCATCTACTTTGCGTAGGCCCGAGCATTAGAAGTAAAGGGAAGAAGATCATGAAATTCTGCGACGAAGGACTGGAACCGTCCCATATGTGTAGCGTTGTCCGTCTCGGACTGCTTCAGCTGGAACAGATTTCCGATGATGTCATAGGCCCGGGTAATGTCTCCCTGAAAGAGACCCTTCACTTGTGTCCAGGTGCTGTGATAGGTCATGAAGGTGCGGAAGATCGTCATGAACTGAGGATCAATGGACTGCCAAAGGATGACGAGAAGCTGAGCATCCAATTTCTTCCAAGCGGGGCGATCGACTTCTGGGATGGTGGCAATGTCATGCTCACGATGGGCCTCCTGTCCTTGACCCATAAACCAGATCAGAACTACGGTGGACCAGGAGGCATAATTTTTTCCATGGAGTTTCTCACTGGTGATGGAGTGGTGCGTTGTAGTAAATTGAGATTTGACTAGAAAATCACCATCCGTTATAGCAGATGAAGTAGAAAAGGTACTACTCGAAGAAGACATTGTTTTTTTTTTCTTTTTTTTTTCCTTTTTTTTCTTTTTTTAATACTGAAAATACTGGAAATTAGAAATACCAAACCGAGCTAAGGGCCGAGCCGACTGTTCCGATCTGGGATTTGAGCCGCCTTTCGCCGGAGTGAGAGGACAGCGAAGCAGCAGCAGCAAATTGGAAGCAATGAAGCAGCAGCAGCGTGATTTTCTCGTATGACTCAGAGACCAAGATCTCGCTGGGATCTCGTTGCCGGTGGTTGAATCCGGGCTCGGGGTGTGGTGGCTTCTCGTTAATGGTGTTGCGGGATTGGTTTCAGATCTGGTGTTTCAGATCTTGGATGGACAGCTTCTTTGCGGTGAGCAGGAATATGGTTGCGGCGCTTTGTAACTTCAGTTGCCCTCTTCTTCTCTGGCGACTTTGTTCAACCACTCCTCCTTGGTAACTCCACTGGGGAAGGCGAAGGCAGAGTTGACGGAGGGGTAGCGGCTCAACCTCTTCCCTCAGATCTGAACCAGATCTGGCGGCTGTGGCGACAACGGACGAGGAGGAAGCGGCTGATTCCTGGCAGCGAGACTGTGCACTGAGCAGGAAAGGGGTGGCCCTGGACGGATCTGGGCAGATCAGCCGTTGAACTACTCACGACGGCTAGTGGTGGCTGGATGGTGGCGGATCTGAACCCGATCCGCCACCATGTGTGAATGGAAAAATGTATCTCACTCTCTCTTTTAGGTTTACAAAAGGACCATGACTATAGTATATATATATATAACTAATATCTAACAACAACTTCCTCTCATCCTTGGAGTGGAAGTGCATTTGCAGATATAGCTGGAGAGTATCAATTCCTTGCATCATCCATGGTAAATATATCAGCAAAACCATCCGTTTCCCTTTCTGACGCTTGAAGAACACAGAATGATCATTTTGACTCCTTGTTGCTCCAAATTTACACAGAACAAAAGCAAACCTGATAATTAAGCCCTAGATGATTGCTTAGTCATATAGAAGAAAAACGAAAGGGCATAACACCAAGAAAAGCGCATAGCTCAAAGTGACTCATTACTAGAAGAACCATGGGACTGAACTGACGTTCGTTCATTCTCACCATCATGTACCAATCAAAGAGCAAGCCTCTTCAAGAGCAGCACAATCTGAAGAATCCAAGGTGCTATTCAACCCTTAAATCTGCGGACATATTTTGTTTTGTTTGAAGTCAAACAACAAATTAGCTCACCCTAATGTTACAGACATGAAAAATAACAGGGGGTGACAAAGAACTATGAGAAAATCTGCTCAACCAGATGGAAAATACAAGAAGAAAAACAACGATTAGTGTAGAAGAAGATTCATAACACTGATGGATGGCAAGAAAACGACAAGTTCTGCATTTCCATGACAGGGTTGAAAATTCTTATTATTATTGTATTATTAAATTATAAATTCAGCTTCCTTAGGCTTCGCATGTATATTTTTTCCCCTCTGTATTAAGTTAAAGGAAGGAAAGTTGACAAATGCTTGAGCATCTATCCATTGGAAATGAACAACACTCCGCACGCATATGAACTAGGGACTGATAAGTCTTATGGACATTATTTCAACATACTGAACACGACAAAGGATCGAATAACACAAGGGGATAAATTTTCCTAAAGCAACCTTGGGACACGGCCAACCTATCCTTGGGTCATAAACTTCGGCATTTTCCATGAATGTTGGATCCCAGTCTCCTGGACCAGGGTCCAATGGCTAAAATGTGGGAGATGAAAGTTTCACTTGCCACAAAGTCCTTCAATGAGTAATCCCAAACTCGTCAAGCACTGAGTACTATGCAATGGAGCCATCTGCCACTCAATACGAGATCTTAATGAGTCATCCATCGCTCTTCAAGGATTGGGCTCAACTCTTCAAAATAGATGTAACTTTGTGATAGCTATTTAATGTAGTTCTCTAGTTTCTTCTATTAGTTGCATTCCCAAATAAAGGCGTCAATTCCCATTGTAACATCTTTTGATGATTTTGATGATCAATCCAATGAAATCGTCCTCCCACTCCAAATTCTCTATCTCTCAATCCTCATCCCCATCACATCCCCAACTCAACCTTCTCTTACCTAAGTCTCTCCATTCTTACTCTTCTAACCATTTCCCTCATCTCATCCTCACTTATCCTTATTATCCTAAATATTTAATTTAAAGGAATGTTTTTAATTGGCCATATGGGCCTATTGGGGTTCATAGAAATATAAACCAATTCATCAATTGATTTATAATGTATATCAGGTTTCATATTGATTATCAATTCAACAATTAGTCCACAATGTATATCGGACTAATTATCAATCATCAATTCATCAACTATTCCATCTATTATCCATTATGAGACATCAATGCTATGGATCTAGTTATCATAAACTCTCATTGTGAATCGACCCTTGATATTGATAGCACAACAAATACATGTTTATAACCTGAAGGAGATGTTTGTGGCTTATATTTTTATTTTCAAGACCAACTTTTCAGTTCTTGGTTCCCCTGTGATGACAAGTAGTTTGAACTATTGGGTTTCATAGAAATATAAACCAATTCATCAATTGATCTATAATGTATATCAGGTTTCTTATTGATTATCAATTCAATAATTAGTCCATATTGTATACTGGAGCTAATTATCAATCATTAATTCATCAACCACTCCATCTATTATCTATAATGCGACATTACTGCTATGGATCTAGTTTCCTAAACTCTCATTGTGAATCGACCCTTGATATTGATAGGACAAAAAATACATGCTTGTAACCTAAAAGATGTTATGGCTTATATTTTTTTTTAGGATCAATTTTTCAGTTCTTGGTTCCCTTGTGATGACAAAATAGTTTGTATGCAACTATTGGGTTTCATAGAAATATAAACCAATTCATCAATTAATTTATAATGTATATCAAGTTTCGTATTGATATCAATTCAACAATTAGTCCATAATATATATTGGGCTAATTATCAATCATCAATTCATCAACTACTCCATCTATTACCCATTATGAGACATCACTGCTATGGATCTAGTTATCCTAAATTCTCATCGTGAATCGACCCATGACATGGATACAACAACAAATACATGCTTGTAACTTAAATGAGATGTTTGTGGCTTAAATATTTTTTTTCCCAGATCAATTTTTTAGTTCTTGTTTCCCCTATGATGGCAAGTAGTTTATATGTAACTTAGGCAACATAATCTATGTCCACATATTGTCAGGTCATACTAACGGCTTTTAAAAGTTGCCATAAATTTCCTTCTATTATTGCACTGAAATTTAAATCAATAAAAACATTATCTTCAACCAGTAACCAAACTTCCAAAATTAAGATAAGAACCCTTATACAAAAAAAAAAAAAAAAACAAGATAATTACAACTTATCTTAAACCTGAAAACTACCCAAATAGAACCAGTTGGAGCCTTGGACATAAGCCAAAATCGAGCTTCTAACCTAGACATAATCAACAGGCTGATGCATGCCATTGGTACCTGATGAGTATGAACATACTTATAGTTTTCTAAGTTAATTTTCTTTATTTAACATGTTTAGTGCCATTTCCTTTGTGTTTTGGTTTAATTTTGTGTTTTGCACGTCGATAATGCTCTTCATACGAATTTCATGCAGATTTGGCCATGTGAACAAAGTTTAGTGTTCTATGGAAATGGTACGAAGTGGACCGAAACGTTGATAATTTTGAAGACTTTGAAGAAATTTGGATGTGTTTCGATGAAATTTTCTATGACATTTTGAATCATAAAGATGTGTTTTATGCATATGAAGATGTTGGTGATCATTTCGGATTGATTTTTTAGACCAGTCATCACGGGAATGATAGAGGTCATCGTCGTCGTGACGGCCGAAGAACTTTGAAGAATTTTCATCAAGCGTTTGGTCATGGGCGTGACGAAGGTCATCACGGCCGTGATGCAACTTTATCCAAAGATATGTTTGAGCTTTTAACGCGATTTTCACTGGATTTTCTTATGGTTTTGTTAGTTTTGTTAGTTTTATGTATATACTCATCTTATGTTCATTTTTCAGCATCGGTTAGAGTTAGATAGCAGTCATCTATGTCACAAAACATTAGGGTTTGTTTGGTATTTCTTCTTCTCTATCGCTTTGGAGTAGGATGAAGATGTAAAGACGTTGGATATGCTTTTATCTATTTGGATCGTCTATTTTATGCAAGTAAATCATTCTTATCCTTTTCTATTGGATTCAATGGTTGTGTTTGCATATCATATGATGATTTGTGATTATGTTCATCTTGAGTGGGTAGATTAATATGTAGGAAACTTAATAACTATGCCGAAGTGAAGGGATTATGAACTAGCATGTCTAAATTATTAAAATCAGATTTGTTGCATATGAATGTTGTCAAAGTTCAAACCTTTATCATAGTTAATGTATGATTTCACTTAGATTGATCATCTCAATGAATTTATCATTCAAGTATACCATATTAACTCTATCATTTATGTCTAACTTGATTAATTAGGTGTTATTATAGATTAATTAAGCTAAATGGTTTAAGTTTTGTTACCATGTTTAGTAGCAACTAGTTACTTTATGATTTAAGCTTTCTTGTGATGAACTGATTAGGATCTTGGCATATGAATGACTAATTTAAGCTTTCTTGCTATGAATTCATGTTTGGTATGTTCATATGTCTTGATATATGAATACTTTCGACATATGTTAAATTAGATAATTAGTTTGATACATGAATGCTTTCGACATTATCAATACTCTAGAGAATGTAGTTAAAGAAGTCCCCTTTGTTACGACCAAACCATTCATTACAAATTAAATATAAAAAAATATTGATGATTAATCCTTGAACTGAGATAGAGTTATGACAGTTTCCTACACTAGTTTCCATTTGCCAAAACCCTTAATCTATTTCATAGCCAATTAAATAGTCCCCCCCCAAATACACACACAAAAACTCTACTTTTCACAAAACAGTAATTATTCGTAAAGCTCATTATAACTCTAATAAATAATTTGCACAAATCGTCTCTGTGGGATCGACCTCTACTCTTACTACCTATAGTTTTATTCTTAGTGAGGTTCTAATTTGACGTGTCTGCAATAGCACGCATCACTACCACAAGCGGTCAAACCTAAATCACCAAAATTTCACTCCTGACAATATAGAGTTCCACCACCTTGATTTGAAAAAGTCATTTCCTATTTTCAGCAATACTAAGTAGAGTTTGATGCTTTCTTACTCATTTGATCAGAACCTCCAAGGTCACTTTCCTCCTCATTGCTCAATAGAAACTAGAAAGCGGCTAATCCATCATAAGCCCATCAACTTGATGCTCTAAATGTGCAAGAATTACCTAGGTAACTGCTATAGTTCATTTTGTTAATAAGATAAAACTTAAAACCACCAGAAAACAAGGGAAATTCATCACTATAACATAATAATAGTTAATATACTAGAACAGGTGTCAAATAACGCAAGTTAGAATTCCACAGTGGACTTTTTATAATCTGTTGAGAACATGGGTATAAGTGGGTAACACGTTCGTCGAAATGATATTAGAGCAAGCATGGCGCGAGTTAGAATCCCATAATCCTGTTTATGTGTGTGTAGTGTTATTTCTTTACCCTTGATGTGTGGACCACTCATGATCTTCCCTTCAGAATATGAATGGCATATCACATGAGAAGAGGGGGAGGAGATGAGTATGAAATATACTCATGCTTTTCTAAGTTAATTTCTTTTGTTTAGCGTCATTTCCTTTATGTTGTAGTTTAGTTTTGTGTTTTGAACATCGACACTGCTCTTTATAGGGTTTTCATGTAGATTTGGCGATGTGCAAAGAGTTTTAGCATTCTATGAAAATGATATGAAGTGGACCGAAGTATTGTTGAAGACTTTGAGATGTTTGGACGCATTTTGATGAAGTTCCCGATGATGTTTTGAGCCATGAATATGTATTTATGCATATGAAGACGTTCGTGATCATTTCAGGTTGATTTGAAGACGTTTTGATGATTTTCTAGCTGATCACGACCATGACATTGATTATAGATCAAACTATCTTGCTTAATCTAGTTAGGAACTTTTGACATGTGAATGAGTAGATCAAACTATCTTGCAATATAATTCATGTTTGGTATATATCTTGATTGATTCAATTATCTTTTTTTATATATTCCTATCATGGTATATAGGATAGATGATTAGTTTAATTATTCATGCTATAGTGGTAATTAAAATACTAGAGAACGAAAATTTAAGATATCCTTTTTATTAGAACCAAACCCATATACGAATCTTTATAATTATATATCTATTACTTCAATGATTATTCCCTAAACTGAGTGAAGTGATGAGAATCCTCCCTATGCTTTATTCCAATATTTTACACTTCATATACATTCCCTTGCAATTTAATTAGTTAATTAGTTTCTTTAGTCTAAAGTAGTTTGTTTCAATTAATCTGCATTTTAGTTACAAAACCCCCCACAACGTTAGTTTTAGGTTAAGTAATTAATAAATTGTAATTAATCATTATAATTTTAAAGCACATCATCTCTCTATGGAATCGACCCCTACTCATTCTATCTATATTATCATTCAAAGTGCGGACTTGACGTGCCTACGACAGCACACATTAGGAGGGGTATTAACAAACTAATTATATGGTGGACATTCTATTACCAGCTGGAGATTTTGTAAGAATCTGTTTCTAAAACATCCTCAAGCATGAATTGAGACATCAAAGTGACTACTAAATGTTGAATTTTTCTACATAAAAGTGTAATTCGAATTCTTGATAAATTTGAAACGACGTACACATTATAAAATCATGTAAATGAAAAATAACCAGAACCTTTCAAGTCACCATTCTCATACCAGCCTTGCAATTTCTTTAAAAGGATGAAACAAGCAACAATCAGTATTTCAAATGAAATGGTTCTATATCTAGCAGACCCCCAGATGATCAGGCTACATCAATGAGATAGTACATACAACTGAACAATGTCAGGACTTGATGCACATGATATGGAGCCATAGCCAGGACCGTACTTTATATTATCCTATAGATAAATTATCTGACATTGAAATTAGGACAATCTGACAGAGGAAGGGAAGGGAAAGGGGAGAAGAAACAGGTTTCCAGAGTGAAAGAAAAAGAGACAAAAGTGAAGGAAGAAATGATGGGGAAAGAGAGATGACAAGAGGAAACAAGAGGGAAATATTTAATTCACTCAAACTTCATGCTATTAATACTCAAAATGCTCATTGGGATTAGGAAGAAGATAGTAGCAGCCGATTACCGTGAGACTCAGTGTAAGCCGCTTCCCTTCTAACCGTGAAGTCAGGGATTCGACCCCTGAGGACATCAGAAAATAGCCTGTGTATGTAAAAATAGGGATAAGATTTACGTACATCATCCTATCTTACAGGAATGCCCTTCTCACATCATGCACCTGGCAGGATTATGTGTGTACTTTTCTTTATAACAACAGCCTCTAAAACAACTAAATTCTTATCATAAAAAATGATTTCAATGATCCAATCTTATCCCAAGATAACCAAAGCTGATGCTTTATTTCATCAGCAGCTAAACCTTGGAATATATTTTTCTTTTGTAAAAGAGTAGGGTGTTTCTCCAAAATAATCCTTGTGCAGATCCCTATCACTCACCTTCTAACAACATTAATATATGACCAAATAACTAAAAAAGCTTGAACCCTATCAGGCGATTTGACTTGAAGTTGAAGTTGAAGTTCATTTAACAACCCTAGCAGCAGCCACAATGTGATTGTTCCTCATCCTCCACCTCCAAGAAGGATGCGATGCACGGGAAACAACAATAAAGCAGAAGGCAGCAGCGTACACAACAGAATTGAACAGAGATACACAGTAAATGTAGCTTTGCCCAAGTCTTTGCCCAAGTCCATGGTTCAGATATTCACTTTTAGTTCCAATTCAGGACTGCTGGAATAACTACCAAGTAATCTCCTCCTATGCGAAGCACCTACACAACCTGGGTAGTAAACCATAGCAGTGAAAGAAAACCTTTCCAGAGCACAATACGATTATCCATTTCGTATGACATATATAATTGACACAGCAGATTATCTTCGAGTTAGAGGGCAATGGCTCTCGACTTGGCAATAGCCCCCAATCCAACCCAAATTCCACAAGTGGTTTATTACTTGACTAAATTTCATGGAGTATTTTTTTTATTCTATTTATAATGCACATTGATAAAGTGTCATTAATCACAAAAACAAAATAAGAGAGTAAGAGACATCACACCAACTTATTACCAAACCTAGCCACACACAAATCCGCCTCATTTTAACCCTAATCAGCACAAATCCGCCTCATTTCACCAGTCAACAGCTGAAATCAATTATCGCAAACCACACTCAATTCAAACAAAACCACGACATCCAACTCAACTAATACGCCAAATCTACGACGAATCAAAGCAAAAACCTCAAACAACCAGTTAATTCCAAACTTTCATCAACAATCAAACAGAACCATACCTTCGAAGAATCGACTTTGGGGAAATCCTTGATTACGGCGAGGACTCTATCAACAACCTCTTCCTTGGTGAGATGATCGTCGTGTGACGACATCCATCGGAGGGAAATCGAGTTCCCAAGAAGCTGCTGATTCGAAGTTTTGGATCCGTGGTGAGTGAGGCAAGCGAGGGTTGGGATAATTGAAACCCTAATGTGACTGGTTACTGCTCTTCGTAATAGACTCGCCATTGCTGCTGTGGAGGTGTGGAGTCTCTTCGGAGGGACGATTTGTTGGTGATGAAAGGAGGATGGAAGTAGAGATGGGCAGTGTGAACCGGATCATATAGCGGTACGAGTTTTGAACCTGCCCATCTATATCTTGGTCGGTCCGGTCCGGATCTAAACAAGGAGAGAATAGGATCGGCCCGGTCCAGCCCCAAGGTCTCTAACCGTTTGTATCGGTCCGGTCTGATGCTGACCGTTAATGTTAAGTTGAATTTCACAATATTGATGCGTGTAAAATATTATAACAAAAAATTACAAATGTACAATCAAATAATCAAAGACAAGAGTAAACTCAATTACGGTGCGTCGAAATTGTCTTCGCCTTCCTTGTCGTCTTTAAATCTTGATTTTCACGCTCGACATTTGTTAATGTATATAAAAGTTTCTAAACTATATCTAAAATAGGCCAGCGAGGAGAATGTGAAGCCTTATTTTGCACCTTTGAGTGATATGAATAAGCAACAATTTACATCTAACATATGAGAATTGCGACCTGGAATATTAGAGGGCTTAGTAACCCCCTTAAAATAAAAAGAAATAAAGCAATTGATTGTTAGTGGAAGAATAGAGGTGATGGGATAATAGAAACAAGGGTGATGACAGCTAAGTTCATGAGAATAATAAGAAATTCTACCAATTCCTCTTCAAAATTCTTAAACAACTATTATCATGTTGTTCATGCTAATTTAGTCTCCATATGGATTGATTTTTCTTGAAGGAGATTATCAGTTTATTCATATTATGATAAGTGATATTAGGGGTCCCTCTGGTCTAGAGAAGACTGGGATCTAGAGATAGTTGGAAGAAAAGTTCTAAATCAAATATTCAAATCCCTAGATGACAATATGTTTGAAATTGTGCTTTATACTAAAACAACAAATGAAGCATGAGAGGCTCTACTGCTAAGAAACAAAAGAACTAATGAGATCAGGGAGAACAAAAAGAACGTATTAATACAACAATACGAACTGGTCTCAATGAGATCTGATGAGAATCTGACCATCTTCTTTGAAAGATTTAATATTCTTATCAACAATCTCAAAACTTTAGGAAAGACTTTCGAAAATAAGGAAGTCAACCTAAAGTTCGTGAGATCTCTTGGTGAAATATAGAACACAATGACAAAGATTTCCCTGGCTTAATAGTATGGTGTTTTGCATATCTACAATCTTGAAGTTGAGCAGAAAAAGCAGATTGATGATGCAAGAAAGAAAACCTAGGCTTTCAAAGTTCAAGAGAGAGTTTTGGATTCCATGGCAGAAAAGGAGAACAGTGATACCTCGTCTGCAAGTGAAGAATATCTATGAGAAGAACTGACACTAATGGGAAAGAAGTTCAAGAAGCTATTCAAAAAAAGAACCTTCAAAAACAACTTTCCCTCAAAACCTAAAGATGCAGAAAAGAAAATCTACTACAACTATGACAAACCAGGATACTTTGCTGCTCAATGCAGACGACCAATCCAAGAGTCGTCTGCACCAAAGTTCAAGAAGGACCACAACAAGGTTACCTCTGGGAGAAAGGAAAAAGGCAAGGCTTATGCAACAAGACATGGAGCGACACAGACTTTGATGATGAAGATATCATGTCAAATGCTCAGCTATGTCTCATGGCAAAAGAAGAAGAACAAACGCAGGTATTTAATCTTTCTGACTTAGAGACCACTACAGAGGAATTGAAGGAAACACTTCAAAAAACCTTTGAAAGCTTTATTTCTCTTTTAAAAGAAAATAATGAAAATCTTAAGCAAATTGCAACTCTAAAAAAGAAATATAATTTAAATGAAGAGACTAATAATAGTCTAATCAATGCTCAAGATAATCTAAAGGAAACAAATGAAAAAGTGAAACTTCTCAATGCAGTAGTGGAAACACTTACTTTGAGAAACACTGAGCTTCAAAAGCAGGTAGATGCTTGGAATGGCAAGATCTTAGATCTGCAAAAATTGATCAACACAGGTCAATCTTCCCATGATAAAACTGGGTTGGGATACAATGACTGGTTGAACAACAATGTAGATAAAAAGGTCACAATCAAGGAAGTTGAGCAGACCACTACAAAAGTCCTGCAGAAAAAAAAAAACATCGCCACTGTAATAGGTGTGTAGAAGAAGAATGTCTATATTGTAGGATATATGCATAAGAGCCAACGCTCTACTACACAAACTGTGCAAAACAGCAAATGCTCAGATGCACCAATAGTACTGAGAATGAACAATATTCTCAAGAGATCTTGACTGCAAAGTAGGATCTCTACTGCTCAACCTCAAAGGAATTGGAGCAGATTACGAGTACATACGTATGATAAATATAATGAGAAGTAGAAGGCATGAAACTCTAAAAGGGAATCCTCAAAGCCAGGAGGTTGTTCAACGTAAACTTCCTCTTGTATTTTTCCATTCAGGAATGCACTTTTTATATCCATTTGATAGGATTTAAATTCTTGGTATGCTGCATAGGCAAGGAACATTCTTATGGCTTCTAATCTTGTTACAGGTGCAAATGTTTCATCAAAATCAATTTCTTCTTCTTGTGAGTATCCCTTAGTAATTAATCTAGCCTTGTTTCTGATGTCTGTTCCATTTTCATCAGATTTGTTTCTAAACACCCATTTGCATCTTACAACTGGATAGTTTTTGGGTCTTGGTGTAAGATACCATACCTCATTTTTTTCGAACTCATTTGGTTCTTCTTGCATTGCATCCACCCAGTTTGGATCATTTAGAACTTCTTTTATTACCTTAGGTTCTATTTCAGATATGAAACAGCTAGACAAGCATTCTGCATTTGTTGCTCTCCTAATCTGTATAGATGCATTTCTATCTCCTATATTATCATCCTGTGTATGTGCCTTAATCCATCTTCCTTTATCTTGTTAATTTGATTCTACTTGTTGTTGAGATTGTTCTTCTTCCTCTGTTGTAGTGTCATTATGTACAGATGGCTCTACCTTGTCTACAGTATTAATGATCTCTTCTGTAGCCTGTTCATTGCATGCACATTCCTCATCAAATACATTTGCATCTTATAAGAATGTTTCTTTTTCATCAAATGATACATGAACTGACTCTTCAATAGTCTGTGTTCTCTTATTATACACTCTAAATGCCTTGCTATTTGTTGAGTATCCTAAGAAGGTTGACTCATCTGCCTTAGGATCAAATTTCTGTAAATAGTTTTATCATTGTTGTGTATATAACATATGCATCGAAAGGCATGAAAGTATTTAACACTTGGTGTTTTTTTTCTCCATAATTCATATGAGGTTTTCTTATAAAGCTTGTGAATTGTGCATCTATTTTGAATATAGCAAGCTGTGTTTACAGCTTTTGCCCAGAAACTTTTGGATAGGTTTACATCAACAAGTATTGTTGTAGTTGTCTCTATGAGTGTTCTATTCTTTCTCTCAGCCACACCATTTTGTTGGGGTGTTTGGTGTTGAGAAGTTATGTTTAATTCCATGATCATTGCAGTAGACATCTATTCCTGTCTGATCAAACTCAATACCATGATCACTCTTAATTGTGATTACTTCTATTCATTTTTCATTTTGGATCTGTCTAAGGAACCTTGTCAACAGACTACATGTTTCACTCTTTTTATGTAAGAATATTACCCAAGTATATCTGAAGTAATCATCTACTATAACTAGAGCATATCTTTTTCTGCTTAATCTTTCCATCTCAACAGGACCAAAGAGATCCATATGCAGTAGTTCAAAAATCCTAGTTGATTATGAAGAGTTTAATGGTTTAAAGCTTGTCGTAGTCTGCTTTCCTTCCTGACATGATCTGCATAACTTATCTTTTTTGAATTTTATTTGTGGGAGTCTTCTTACTAGGTTTTCTGAAGATAATCTTGCTATGTTTTTGAAGTTAAGATGAGCTAATCTCTTGTGCCATAACCAATTTATATCTTCAGCTTCTTTAGTATAGAAATAAGTAATTTATTCTGATTGTGATAAATCAAAGTCTACTGCATATATATTTCCTTTTCTAATTCCTAATAATTTGACTTCTTATGTGATCTTATCTATTACTTGACATGTATCATGAGTAAATGACACATCATAGTTCTTATCACACAACTGACTTATGGATAACAGGTTATGTTCTAAGCCCTTGACATAAGCAACATCTCTAAAGATTAAAGAACCTGTACCAAGGGTTTCATAACCTTTAGTTGTACCTGTCTTTCCTCCTCCAAATATGACAAGAGGTCATTGTTCTTTTCTAAAATCTTCAAGATTGGATTTGTCTCTCTCATGTGTCCTGAGCATCCACTGTCCAAGTACCATATCCCCTTTTGTTTTTCCTATAATGAAAACATAAAGAGCTTATACATGGTACCCACTCATTTGGGTCCTTATTGGTTAGCTTTTGGAATCCACACTTGAATTATCTTCTTGTGTGAGCTCCAGCATTAAAATGATTTATGGCCAAGTTTGCCACAGGTAAAGTAGTAGACCTTTGGTCTTATGCTTCTTAGTGGTCTGCTCCACTTGGTCTGCTGCTCTTGACATGAGCATGTGTGTCTCGAATATGGTTTTCTCCACGTTGATTTCGAGGAGTTATTCCATACTGAATTATTAGGTGTATGTTGAGCTCCATAGGGCCCTTCTCTAAATTTCTTCTGATAGTTTCTTTCTCTCTTTTTATCATAAGTATATGCAGGTAGTCTGCTCCAGTTCCTTTGAGGCTGAGCAATAGAGTTCTTACTTTGTATTACAGATCTCTTGAGAATATTGTTCTTTCTCAATACTGTTGGTTCAGCGGAGTTATTCCTATTCTACACGATTTGTGCAGTAGAATATTGACTCTCATCCACAAATACAATTCAAAAAGGATAAATTATGCAGACCATGCCAGGAAGGAAAGCAGACTAGGACAAGCTTTAAACCTTTAAACTCTTCAGAATCAATTAGGATTCTTGAA